>CAIGQV010017532.1:20711485-20744242 GCA_903798115.1 Danio jaintianensis | reverse complement strand
CACACACATACACTACGGACAATTTTAGCTTACCCAATTCACCTATAGCACATGTCTTTGGACTTGTGGGGGAAACCGGAGTTCTTGCTGTGAGGCGAACGTGCTACCCACTGCGCCACCGCGTCGCCTCGGATCAATTATACAAACCACAATTTACATGACCAACCCAAATATCATGTTCTTTCAAATAAATAAAAAAAAAACTGGTAAATTCTGAATTTTTAACAGTTGTCAGAGCTGAGATATCATGTCATTTGTCAAAAATTCATCAAAATGTAACCTATGAATCACACGTTACAGACAATTTCTGTTAAAATATATATACAATAACAGATATTGTTTACAGTGATGGCCTAGTGTTCCACAAACACATAAACAAACAATCACACAACACATATTTGGGTTAAATATGGACAAATCAAAACACTGGATAAAAGTTTTACAGCTTGTCCAAAATGTAACCAAAATGTCAGTTGAAACAACCAACAATTATTATTTTAGTTACCAAAGCTGCAAACTTGTGTGGTTGTAAGTACAGCTCTCAGTCCATGAATAGAAGTACTTTCTTCTTATTATGACATACAAACTTTAATTGATGTATAGTTATTAACAATTAGTAACAATCATTTACATTATGACATAATTATGATCAATAATTTGAACTTTTTAATTAGCACAACCTTTTAAACCACAAAAAGAGTTGACAATTCTTCAAATGAATGAGAGAAGAATAACAACCTGCCTCAATGCTTTCCAGAGTTTCCTGCCAGAGGAAGTGGCATCACTTAGAGCACGTCACATGCTTTTTCTATCAGCACTTCAAAGATTGTTATTAACTTTTATTACCAATGTAACAGAGTTGACCAGAACGTAAGGACAGACAAAATTTTTCTTTTTTTATTACTGAAATTGCAAATAATACAGAAAACAGATGTTTTATGCAAATTTTTATTTAACTTAGTAGAGAAGATTAAAATTTGATTTAAATATTTCATAATAATTGAAGCTGAATGTAGATTAAGGAAGATGGACAAAAATACTGGGAGCATTTAACTTAATATTTTCGAGACAAAATGTCCCTAAAATACACATACAATTTTACATAATTTTTAGAGATAACTTGAAATAAATTGTTATAATTCAAAACTGTTTCCAACCTAGGCTCATTATGGATATGTACCCCTGCATACATTTCTGGACAGTGCGAAATATGTCCCAGGAGGTACGTTTTTTTTGCAGTTTTTGTTTTCACTAGTCCACCAGAGGCTGCTGTGCATGCTTTTTCAGATCTCAAATTTCTCTCGTGAGTGCCATTCGTGCCTGCTCTTCTCACGTAAATTCTCCCAGAGGCTGCTGCCTCCTTCCCTAAACCCAACAGATAGTGTTTTTTAAAAGCAATCCAGAAAAAGGGCCGTCAGTTGGCAATTCTGTGTGGAGTTTGCATGTTCTCCCCATGTTCAAGTGGGTTTCCTCCGGGTGCTCCGGTTTCCCCCACAAGTCCAAAGACATGCGCTATAGGTGAATTGGGTAGGCTAAATTGACCGTAATGTACTGTATGTGTGTAAATGAGTGTGTATGGATGTTTCCCAGTGATGGGTTGCAGCTGGAAGGCCATCCGCTGCGTAAAGCATATGCTGGATAAGTTGGCGGTTAATTCCACTGTGGCGACCCCAGATTAATAATAATTCCTTACATTTATATAGCGCTTTTCTGGACACTCAAAGCGCTTCACACATTGGGGAGAATCTCCTCGTGATGATGCGACGGGATGAGCCATATTGCACCAGACCGCACACCACACACCAGCTGATTGGTGGAGAGGAGACAGAGTGATTAAGCCAATTATGATATGGGGATGGTTAGGAGACCATGATGGACAGAGGCCAGTGGGCAAATTTGGCCAGGATGCCAGGATTAAACCCCTACTCTTTTCGAAGGACATCCTGGGATTTTTAACGACCACAGAGAGTCTGGACCTCGGTTTAACGTCTCATCCGAAAGACGGATGGCTAATAAAGGGACTAAGCTGAAAAGAAAATGAATGAATCCAGAAAAAGAAAAGCCTTCACGGCCGCCTGATTTTTATCACATTTTCAGATATTACCACGTTCTCACCCTGTTATTTACTTGTTTATTTTATTTTGTGCCTTTTGTTTTTGTTTTACCTGCTCCTCTCTACATCTCAAGTCCGCCGACGTACAAGGCGAGCCACCAGGCAAACTGGTAACAGTGAAAAAGCCTTCCACACAGAGCGGTCAGCTGGTAGCGCAAAAAGAAACAGAAGCCGTCGCCGGAGTCATACCGCCCCGTAGCGTTCGTTTTAAAGACAAAATGCAGCCATACGTAGCTCTGGCTACATAATTTGCGCTCTCCAGAAATGTATACGGGGGTAAGTTTTCGCAATGAGCCTGTGTTTCATTAACTCAAAAAAAATGCTTTCAAACTACTTATTTAATTATATTATATTTCGTACGTTTTTTTGGGACAAATTAATTGTTTTATATTAAATATGTAAAAACGATTACGGGACAACATAAAGGAATTGTTTGGAAGTTTTTTTTGTTTTTGGAAAATAATAGAAGGTTTACCTTGGAGATACAAAATGTCTAGAATCACCCATGTGTACTGTGTGCTTAAATTTATGTTTTTATTTTTACCAGTCTATGTTTGGTTTGTGCCTAAGTTAGGATCATATCTCAGTCCACAGATGAGACAAAATACAAGCATCAAACAATCATAGTCCCACTATGGAGCGACGCTGAGGTCAGAGGTCATATATGGACTCTCATGTGCTGCTTCTATGTAATTCTGATTCCATGACACAGAAATAAAAATGATGAATTATGGATGGCTGATATGTGAACAGGTGTTGTGACTGGAATCTAGATCTCGCACCAATGCCAGCGCAGTATTTATTGATCACCAATTTGTTGTAGTTCAGTAAGTTCAAGGACAACAGCACACTTGCTTTGTGAGCGTTGCTCTACGCTTGGGCATGAATTTATCACATGAAGCTTTATGTGATGCAATTCAGTATATTAATCTCATATTTCTGTCCATTACAGCCCCATTGAATTGCTGTCTCTTATGCAATCCTAGTTAAAGTCGTATCCGCCTATTGATCAAAACTGACATGATATTACACGCGGTTACATTTGATAAGCATTCAGGGTGTGGAAATTTCAGATTCAACAGGATGATATTGATCCTGGACATGTGAGTTTAAGCGTATAAGAGAGTGTGTGTGTGTGTGTGTGTGTGTATCTGCGAGAGAGACAGATGAGGAAAGAGGATATCTCAGTCAGGTCTTTTCTCTCAGCACCTTAATGAAAGTCTGGTTATTGCAATTCAAGGTTGAATTCATTCGCGTGGAGGACAACGTTCTCTGTGGGCATTCGCAAATGGCATCTGATGAAACAAATTATGAATGTTGATGACCGCGGCCACATTCTCAGCCAGAAAATAGCTCTTCGCAGCTGGTTTGTGTCCAACAATTAGTGTTCGTAGGTAAACAAATAGGTTACACGGTCATTCTGTTAGATAAAGCTGTAAGTCAGCTGTCAGCTGTGACAGAAAAAAAAACATTTCAACATCTGGGTGTGTTTTATATTGTGAAAATGTATTGTTAGTTCTCACTGCATGTCCAGTTCATATCTGTATTATTCATAAGGAAATTGTGGGTCATCCATGGCTGATTTATTGCCCCTCCAGACAGATGGTTAACCAGTTTCTTGGACAGGCTCTTGGTAGATTGCAGGTGTGTGCTGGATTGGAAACAGCATGGATAAATATTTTATTTACTTTCTTTTAAAATGCTAATATTTGCCTGATAGCAGCTTTCGGGGGTTACTTCTCTATAGAGGCGTGCTCGTCTTATTGTGCAATATTAATGCTAAATATTTGGCATGCATAACACAAGCTTGTGTTTTTCTTAAAGAGATAGTTCACCCAAAAATAAAAAATAAAATATGTCATCACATTCTTTACAATGAGGTTCTTTTTGTTGACATTTATTAAAGGAAAGTTCACCCAAAAAGAAAAAATACTTTTAAATTACCATAAGGTCATCAAAGATGTAGGGGTTTTGTTTGTTTGTTTTTTTCAGTTGAACCTTAATCAAGATTTTGTAACACTTTACAATAAGGTTGTTTTAGTTAATGTTAGTTAATGCATTTACTAACACAAACAAACAATGAACAATACATTTATTACAGCATTAGTTCATGTTAGTTAATGATAATCATTGGAAATACAGTTGTTCATTGTTAACTCACAGTGCATTAACTGATGTTAAAAAGAATAAATGTAGATTTTAACAATGCATTCATGAAAGTTGAACTATGATTAATAAATGTTCTGTAAGTATTGTTCATAATTAGTTAATGTTAGTAAATACATTAACTAATTAAACCTTATTGTAAAGTGTGACCCAAGATTTTTAGCTGAATCTTTGGTGCATAATGCAAGTCAATGGTAACCCGTTTTTTAGAGAATAACCACAATAAACATACAAACGAGTCTAAACCAATCTCATGGTTCCTGCTGATGCACTGAGGTCTTATGAAGCAAAATGATCACTCTGTGCAAGAAACTGAACAGTATTTACAATACTATTAGCTTTAATCCAAAGTTTAACAGTTCTCAGTGTGCGCACAAGTGTAGTGAGCATGAGCTTTTATGCGCTTGATGATGTTTAGGCGAGTGTACACTCAAATTTCACTTTGAAATCAAAATCTTCTAAAAGATTGCTACATTAATCAGGGCAACTGGAGCCAGGAATACTTCCCAAAAGACACTGTAATTTGAATGGCATCTAGGTTCACATAATCTTGGATCCAACCCATATCCAGTGCAGATGGTCACGATGAGTCAAGAGCTCAAGATTGATTCCCTCAAAGACCCCAGCGACAGACAAATCTCTGCATTGCCCGTTGGCTAATCTAAACACCCACTCGGTGACCTAGTCCATGGTGGACGTGCACCTTCTCCACATTGGACGCTCTTTATTCTCAAGCCCTCAGATGTCCAGACTGCAGCTCTGCATCTATGCTTGACCAGAGGTGAACTGATCCCCTGGCTGTACCTACAATGTAAAAAATGTAATGACAAAAGGTCTATTATCAACTTATTATTTTTAGTCAGTTTGATTGATGTAAGTTGAGATGACTAGAAAAGTTAAATTGATTTAACAAAAAAAAGAACCAATAATTTTAAAGTTCTCCCAAATTTCTCCCAAGGTTTGTTCTCCATTTCTGTCAATTGGTGTTTTGGTTCCTTTCCACTGTCTCCTCTTGCTTCCTTTTGAACTTTTATGGCTTAAAATTATATATATATATATCCATGTCAATGAAGTTACCATATATTGTTCTTTACCCCATACACTGTAAACATTTTATGATCAATTAGTCCTGACAGCATATGTTTTTAAGTCATTGTAACTTATTAAACTAATCATGTTCTAACTTAATTTTATAAGTTATGCAGGCTGTTTTAAGTCAGTTTAACATAATATAAGTTCAATGGATTCATAATTTGCTTAAGCTTAAAAATTTAAGGCAACCTGTATTTTTTTTACAGTGTAAAGGGTTAAATGATCCTGTAACTATAAGAAACAAGAAGTTAACAATCACATTTACATTGTAACAACACAAAACAATAGTTTATGCAGAGAAAATGACAGAGAAAATGTTGTTTGATCCTGCTTTCACAGTTACCTTGCCTATTTTCAGTTTTTCTCATTTCCTCTACTTTTTGTTATAAAATCCAATCAACTGAAACCTGATGCGAGTGTTCTATTGAGTTGTATTTTGTTTTGTAAGAAGTGCTGAAAAGACTGTTATCAGCTGCATTGCACTTTGACAGTAAGCGGCATGCATGTCACTGTAAATTCATGGTACTGTGTTTTTTTAATTACAATAAAGAAACACCAATTTAGCAGATAAATGAATGTAACCACCCAGTCTAACAGTGCAGGCTCATCCTATCAGGGACAAACGCTGGGACGGAGCGTCTCTTCCTGTAATTAATAAGCAGAAAGCATCCTGGGTTTGGCTGCCACTGCTCATCTGCACTGTTAGATCACTTCCAGACATATTTCAGTCTGTTTATGTCTCCTTCCTTTGACTTTCCATCCTCTCGCTCGCTCGCACATATACATACACACACCTGCTTGGTCTTTTGATCCTGGATTTTTGCTATCTTAAACTTCTTTAAAGGCTAAACATGAAAAATTTCCATTGAACATGCAATTAAAGATGATCGTGCTCTTTTAAATAAGAGTATTTGGCCACATCATTTTGAAAGATTTTGCCCTCAATCAATACCTTTTGGTTCTCTCTCTCTTTCTCTCTCTCTCTATGACACATTCTCATGTAGAAGCCGCAGCCTCCAGCGCATAACATCTACTCAGCGTAATAGGCAGAGATTGGAAGGTGGAGCGGCCGGAGAGGAGAGATACTGAGAGAACGCAGATAGAGGGAGAGAGAGAAAGGGGGAGGGAAAGAGTCTAATGACAGCTAGAGAGGTATTCTGAGGGACTCCTCACTTTTACAAGAGGTTTGGGCGCTGAAAGACTTTTTGTGGCCTTATTTAACACACTTTTGACTCAGTTTTTGGAGTGATGATCTACTGGTCTGTTCAGAGATTTTTTTTATGATCAAAACTGGACATAGATTTTCATTCTTTAGTTCCTGTGCCGAAATTCTTCCGGAGTTGAATATCATCTGACATGAGAAAATGAGAGCAGCGTGGAAGGTCTTCTTTCTTCTGTGCGTCCATCTGCAACTGGCATATGGTAAAGTCTGAGCTTCGCTTTTAACTTTATGAGTAACTCGCTGCAGTTACACAATGGCCAGTTTCTAGTTTATGTAGTGATGGAGTGTGAACGGCTCCGGGGGCGATTTTGTCAGGATATAATGTTTAATGGGTGCTCTAAAAGTGACAATAAATAAGTATACATCTTGCCAGAAGGAAGCTGTGTTTATAATAGTTTATTAATATTTTATTATATATTAAATAATGTTATATTATTATGTCTGGTATACTGAATTTAATTATAATTTAGAATACTATTTTCATATTAATAATATAAAAAAGTCATTCATAATAATGAACAGCTGTTTATCATATTTGTATACTGAATGGATAATTGACCCAAAAAAATGAAAATTCTGTCATCATTTATTTAGTCTTCTGTTAAACACACACACACACACACGCACACACACACACACACACACATATATTTTAAAGAATCTTGGAAGCCAGTAGCTATTGACTTCTGAAGTATATTTTTTCCAATTACAAAATGAGTAATTGGATTTACTAAAAAAATGTAAGGTAAGTGGTTGCAAACAATTTATATTACAATTTATATTTATTTATATTTAAACAAACAGATTAAATTTAGTAATTCATTCATTCATTCATTCATTCATTCATTTTCTTTTCGGCTTAGTTCCTTTATTAATCTGGGGTCGCCACAGCGGGATGAACCGCCAACTTATCCAGCATATGTTTTACGCAGCGGATGCCCTTCCCGCCGCAACCCATCACTGGGAAACATTCATACACACTCATTCACACACATACACTACGGACAATTTTAGCTTACCTAATTCACCTATACCGCATGTCTTTGGACTTGTGGGGGAAACCGGAGCACCCGGAGGAAACCCACGCGAACACGGGGAGAACATGCAAACTCCACACAGAAATGCCAACTGACCCAGCCGAGGCTCGAACCAGCGACCTTCTTGCTGTGAGGCGAACGTGCTACCCACTGCGCCACCGCGTCGCCCCTAAATTTAGTAATGTTCAACTTAATTTGTTTGTTTAAATTCAGCCCATATAAATTGTTTGCAACCACTTACCTTAAAAAGTTTTAGTAAATCCTATGAATCATTTTTTTCAGTGTATGGACATAACTGACTTGCAGTTTCCAACATTCTTCAAAATCACGAAGAAAAAAAACTCATACAGGTTTGGAATCACTTATGGGTGGGTACCCAGCCGGCACAGGACATGATGTCAGATTGATGTTGTACTCCAACATCGGGGGACGTTGCATATTGTTTGCAAATGGAAATCAGGTTGACGTCAGAACCCAACATCAGGCCGACGTCAATGTTCAACATCGGACAGACGTTGCATTTTGGTCACTTTTCAACGCAACCTTAAAAAAAACAAATAGCAATGTCTAATGATGTTACAGCTTGACATTGTGTGGATGTTACCACTATGACGTTAATCAGACGTTGGATTTTGGTTGCCATACCTGACGAATAAATGTCAGTATTTGACGTCAATATGATGTTGGTTTAAGATGTTGGCTCGACGTTGGATTTTGGTCACTTTCCAACACAACCTAAAATCAGCCAAATATCAATGTCATTTCATGTCATTATTGGACATCAAAATAACTTTGTCCTTAAAGGTGCAGTATGTAAGTTTGACACCCAGTGGCAGAACTAGGTTTGCACTCCTGGATCAAAACAAACGCAAGCGCAGGTTGCCAGATTGAGGACAGGAGCGAGTGATTTAAACCGTGTTCTAAATAAAAGCAACGGCACCCGATAGAAGGAATATTCTCCATATTAAAAGGTGTTTTTGTCCTAATCAACACCTCGAATTGATATATTAGAAAGGCTTCTATTTCTCACAGGTGAACAACAGAAAACTAACAATCACCTCAGGTAAACCTCATGTGCTTTATTTAGTGTTAAATGCTAATAATGTGAGTTTGCATGCCATTTACATGCCATTTATTGCCATATACTAAAAGCAGCAGCAGATAGTTCACCTCAGATCTTGAAAATAAAATAAACCGTTTGAAATTGAACTTTAGAACTAAACACATCAGTGATTCAGCATGTACATTTAATAATGTTAAAGAGGGTTAATATGTATTAATGAGATTATAAACCTTACCATTTCGTGAGGGAGTGCCTATTCTGTGCTTCTGAATGGCTGTATTTAAATTTCTGTCGTGTTTTGTCTGGTTCAAACAGCCAAATTGCTCATCACTGCGTATCTCGTCACGAAGCGTGTTGTTAGGACACGCGGTTACAATGTAACCTCAACCGTCTCATTTCAGAGTCTGCTACTGTCCACCGGAGGTCGCATTTCGGTCACGGACGCATGCTTTCAGAGCCTTTCTGAATGAATGAATGAATGAATGAATGAATGAATGAATGAAATACACAGTTTTCCACCAAGGCAACCCAGGGTGCTGAAATATAATTGTCTAAAATGGCATTGGGCAGGTTAAAATTACCAAAACAAAGACAGACGTTCCGGCACGGAAAACACATTTTCAAAGCAGAATATCTGACTTCAGCATTGTTTTTCAGATAAACAAGAATGTTCACTTGGCATGTTTCTTAAATATCTGCAAACATATTATGGTATTTTTATGCTTTAGAAGAGTCAAAAACTTACATACAGCACCTTTAAATGCTGGCAACTTAAATCTAACCTAATATTAATGTCTTATGATGTTGTGTGTCTACTGGGTAAATGTGAGCAGATTTTTATTTTGGGGCGAACTATCCCTTTAATGATTGTGCTTTGAAACTTTAAACACACACAAAAAAAATGCTTTGCCCTTTTTAGTGTTTTCCATGAGTCCAGCTCATGCCCATGCGGAAGAAAGACTCCTCCAGTCTTTGTTCATCAACTACAACAAGCTTTCTCGTCCGGTAGCAAACATCTCTGATGTGGTTCTGGTCCACTTCGGCTTGTCCATTGCTCAGCTCATTGATGTGGTGAGTCTCAGATATTCAACTTTTTTCTTTTCCTCTATAACCATGCAAACACATTCTCACCCTAGAGTCACTTTCCATTTTTAATACTCTCTTCTGTATGGAAATCTTGCTTTGCTTCATAAAACCAGGATGAGAAGAATCAGATGATGACCACAAATGTCTGGGTGAAGCAGGTATTTTTTCATTTAAAAAAAAAAAAAACGCCCATAATTAGACATTAATGAGATTTTTAATTGGAACTGGGCTCTTGTTGCTTCACTCTCCACCCCTGTCATACCTGCTGGTTGTGAGCGGTGATGAGCGCACATGTTTCCCTGCAGGAGTGGAACGACTACAAGCTGCGCTGGAACCCAGAGGAATATGAGAATGTCACCTCCATCAGGATCCCCTCCGAGATCATCTGGAGACCGGATATTGTGCTCTATAACAAGTGTGTGAGGCTTTTAACAAATTAAAATTCAGCCAAATCCATTTCTTAAGATCGACATCATCAAACACTGTTAACCTCCCACCGTTCCAGCATTGTGAAAGGTTTCCGCAGTTCGGTTTGATTTCACTCCTTCACTTTGGAGGTCTGTTAATGGTCTTTTCCCAACACAATCTCACGGCAAATCATAACTTTTTGATTTAGTGGCTAATAAGTTTTGTAATCTCATTCGTACATTTTAGTATGATTTGCTCATCCTCCAATGACAGTTGGGTGTAGGGGGGAGGTTAGCGGGAATGCCTCATTTTAAAAATGGTATATTTTTCTAAGAATGAAATTGTATGAATTAGCCACTTTCCTTTGGCTTAGTCCCTTTATTCATCAGGGGTCGCCACAGCGGAATGAACCGCCAACTTATCCAGCATATGTTTTACGACAACACAGGGAGAACATGCAAACTCCACACAGAAATGCCAACTGACCCAGCCAGGACTCGAACCAGCGACCTTCTTGCTGTGAGGCGACAGTGCTAACCACTGAGCCACCGTGTCACCCTGAATTAGCCACTTTTCTGACAATATATAAAATATGTTATGTTGTTATCCTGTTTTAAGGATGGTGATTTGCTTCACATAGAATATTTGTAATATTTCATCATCTTTTGATTTTAATTCTGTATGTCTGTATTTGAAATCACCCCCATTTGTAGTGGTGTCCGAGACCATAGTGGGCGTTCTGGACTACATTCAATCAATCCCACAATGCATCACAATAACGAGTGTGCAACCAATGTACACTTAAGACTTTACACTAGAGAATACCCATAATGCACTGTGAGAGTTCACATGCTGGATATCCACATCGAAATTATATCGGCTTACGTTTCTAAACAAACGCATATTTGAATTGTTAAATTAACGTTTGCATACATAACAGATAATTATTTGTTTCATTACTAATAGTTTGCTAAGTTTTAAGCAACAACCACATGCTCTGACCATATAGTTTCAAATCTAATCTGTTTGAGAGATTTATCAACCAGAAAAGCACAAACAAATCAGAATACCTTTCAGTACACTAAGTGCTCCAATTCACTCACTCGTTTTCATTTACTCTGTAAGCAGACTATATAAGTGGATTAATGTAAGGAATAGTGAATGAGGGTATGGGGGTGTTTTCGGATACAGCTGAGATGTAAATGAGATTTTTTTTATGAACCTATGCTATTACTTTACCCTCCTGTCATTCAATGTCCATGTGATTGTGTGGCATTTCCGACATCCGAAAAAGAAATAAAACACACACGTCACAAACACACACTTTAGTTTTTTGCAGGCAGCTGATTCGCAAGCAGCTCTTACTGTAGGAGACAGTTCATTATAGAAAAGGCTATAAACAATTCCATGATTTAAGCTCTGATTGCATTACGAGAAAATATTGAAGCCAAGACAACAAATATATACTCTCAACAATTCTCTCAATCCAAGAATGGATTTTTAGAGTTAAGAGGATCTCTAAACCCAAGCACGTCAACGACGTCTCATGTTATTGATGGTTTGGCTCACTGTGATGTACACGGACACCACTAAAGCTGTCTTTCACGCTGCTCCACAGATATTTCATCGCAGATCCTGTCTGACAGTTTTTTCTGTTTGATCTGCAGTGCGGACGGAGACTTTGCGGTGACTCACTTGACAAAAGCTCAGGTGTTTTACAACGGGAGAATCAAATGGAAACCTCCCGCCATTTATAAAAGTTCCTGCAGCATCGATGTCACCTTCTTCCCCTTTGACCAACAAAACTGCAAGATGAAATTTGGTTCTTGGACGTACGACCGGGCCAAGATTGACCTGATCAGCATGGCCAGTGACGTAGACCAGATGGACTACTGGGAAAGCGGCGAATGGGTGATAATAAATGCAGTTGGCACCTACAACATCAAGAAATACGAGTGCTGCACTGAAATCTACCCAGATATCACCTACTCTTTCATCATCAGACGCCTTCCTTTGTTCTACACCATCAATCTCATCATCCCCTGCCTGCTAATCTCCTGCCTGACAGTCCTGGTCTTCTACCTCCCCTCTGAATGTGCGGAGAAAATCACGCTGTGTATCTCCGTCCTCCTATCCCTGACTGTTTTCCTCCTGCTAATCACCGAAATTATCCCATCCACCTCATTGGTCATCCCGCTGATTGGCGAGTACCTCCTGTTCACCATGATCTTCGTCACTCTGTCCATCATCATCACAGTGTTTGTACTCAATGTGCACCACCGTTCATCTCGTACGCACGGCATGCCACACTGGGTTCGCCAGCTTTTTCTGCACCTGGTGCCCCGTTACCTGTTCATGAAACGTCCACCCGCCTCGGGCAAGAGGAACTGCGGGAAGCTGATTGAGATGATGCACAAACAGGCCGATTCGCAGTCTATGTTTCTGCGGAACAACATCCTGGATATCTCTCCGCAAAGTCCGATCTCACATTTGGGACCTACTTCGGCTGCCCAGCTGGATCAAGTTCAGCAGGACTCAACTTCCCCCAAACCCCTGTTTTTCTGCAGTTCCCCCAGCAGCCAGTATTCAATCCTTCAAGAGGACAACTCACAAACGCCCCGAACACCAGTTCTCGGTTACACATGCGCATACACAAACAGCATCTTTGCCTCCAGCACATCTTCATTTCCAGATACTCTCCTTGGCACCCTGCTGCACACCATACCGCAGGACGGAGCCAAGTTCACAGAATGCGATTTCCAAGGCTACAGTGCTGAGAGTGTCTTCATGGAATCCAAGGAGAGTGTTCTGGGAGCAGGGAGTTGTCAACACTGTCATACGTCTGAAGAGACAAGTCTGCAGAAGCTTGATCTTGATGAGGCAGGGAGGTGTACCAGACATAAGTCCAGTGCTCAGATCTACAGCCCCAACAGTGACGGCTCCACTGATCTGAATGCAGCAGAGCCGGTCAGCAATCTGTCTCAGTCCCTGCTCAAAGCCTTGGAAGGAGTTCAGTACATCGCTGACCACCTCAGAGCCGAGGATTCAGACTTCTCAGTAAGTTTTACCATTGAAAGGCACAATATGTACAATATTTGGTAACACCTTACAATAACAATACATGAATAATGATGTACCACACTGAAAAATGATTTATTGGATTTACATTACTTTAAGTTAAGTGGTTGCAAACAATTTATACGGGCTGAATTTAAACCAGTAAATTAAGTTGAACATTACTAAATTTAATTTGTTTCTTTAAACTCAGTCCATATATATTGTTTGCAACCACATACCTTAAAACAATTTGCAAATACAATCAATATTTTATTTCAGTGTAATATGTCAATTTACATATTACTTTATTAGGAACTAAAGATGAGTCAAGGCATGCGCTAATCTCCGCTAAAAGAACATGGTTTTTGATTAATGTATTAATTAACACTTTTGTTTAAGCTATATGTAACCTAAATGGGTCCCACTTTACATTAAGTGTCCTTAACTACTATGTACTCACATCAAAATATAAATACAATGTACTTAATGTGTTCATAATGCATTGCAGAATACTTCTGGTGCTCTTTGGGTAGGGTTAGGGATAGGTTTGGTGGTGTGGGTAGGTTTAAGGGCGGGTTAAGTTGTAAGGGAGGGTCAACAGTGTAATTAGGGAGTAGGCCCTATTGGAATTGCTCTTCTTCTTCTTCTTCTTCTTCTTCTTCTTCTTCTTCTCCTTCTCCTTCTCCTTCTTCTTCTTCTTCTCCTTCTTCTCCTCTAGAATGAATCGCATTTCTGAACTCACAAAACTTTGCACACACATCTAAAGGGGTGAAAATTTACGTTTGTTATAGTTTTCAGAAGTGGATGTGACAAAATGGCTCGACACATGTATGAAAATTGGCACACACATCAAACATGCCAATACCTACAAAAAAGTCTGGAGCGACTAGAGTGACATCTGAAAGCCAACAGGAAGTCGGATATTTTTAACTTCCTCTGCAGTTTTTGCCATTTGCAGGCGTTGTATTTTAACGAACTAGTCCTAGGGATTTTATCATATCAACACCAAAATTGGGTATTGTCATATAATGGCCTTGGCGATGTTAAATTACAAAAATCTAGAATTTTTGTTGAAGGGCATATCCATGGCAGCCTCACAAACTTTGTTTCGCCACAAAACAGGAAGTTGTTATAACTCAGGCATCTGATCTGCCTTAAAATCCAGATGTTTGATAAGAGTCCTGGCCTGAACACGTTTACATGCCAATATCCAGTTACAGTCATAGCGCCACCTGCTGGCAACAGGAAATGACATGTTTTACACTGTAACAAACTCCTCCTACTAATTTCATCAGATCAAGTCCAAGTTCTGTCAGTCTAATCCAAAGGCCTTTGTGGTGTTAAATTGTGAAGATCTAGAGTTTTCATCGAAGGGCGTGTCTGTGTCCAGGTATTTAATCAAGCATAAGTACAATGTAAAAACATATACACTCAAATGATTAATTTCAGCGTAAGCACATATTAATTAAGGCCAATTAATATAAAGTGGGACCCCAAAAGGACCTGTTAATGTATCTTTATGCCATCACTTTACTTGGAGGGGCATATTCTCATTAACTTATTCTTAACTACTTATGAACATCACACATTTGTCTAGTAGTGCATGTTTACATTGAAAAACAATAGAAAAGTGTTCTGTTTGCATCAAAATAAACAGTTTAAACACAGGAGTTCAGTAGAATGTAATGAAGACGACAGCTCCCATGATTGCACACTCAGTCACAGCGTCATCAAAATACGGCTTTGTTTGTTGTGAACACACGACCACTAGTGGCAAAAATGACATACTGTGCATTTAAAGGAGCGCATCACCTATTGTTAAAAGTAGGTGCCGTTCCAAACTCAACTGTTTATTGGTGAACACAAAAATATATATTTTGAAAAATGTTTACACTGTGACTAGTTGTGACGTAAAGTAAAAACAAAAACATAAAATTGTGTCATAAAAATGTTATTTACAATGTAAACCATTTATTGCATAGAAAATAACTCTTTTTTTCAGTTTCCAAACCATTTAATTCAGGGAAAGATTTGAAACAATGGAGAAAAAATATTATTTTGAACTATTATAAAAAAACGAACTAATTAATTTGGGAATAAAACTATACTGGTTGCACTAATGTATATATTTACAGTATAACATAGCTAAATTAACTCATAACAGCAAGCTTTTTATCAGACTACTGATTATGTTATATGTTTTCCTGTTTGTTTGTTTGTTTGTTTGTTTGTTTGTTTGTTTGTTTGTGTTTAGACTGCTAGGAAAACTCAGTAGCCATTATGTAAAAGTGCAGCATGCAGTCTATTCAGCATACATTGTAAAAAAAGCTATTAGTTGATTTTACAAAAAAAAGTGAGTAAACCTGTTGCCTTAAAACTATTAACTAAATGAACTATGTATAATTATAAAAATATGACTTAACAGTCATATATGTAATATAGAAGAATAAAACTTAATAGTTCCGAGTTACAATGGAATTACTCATTTTTTAAAGTAAAGATTCAATTACTCAAGATTTAATTACTCTAAATGTACATAATAATGGAAGAAATAAAAGTCATTTGGAGTTGGAATGACATGAGGTTTATTTTTGTTTTCGGATAAAGTGCTCCTACAAAATACAGTACAGATAAAAGTAAAAATAAAAAAGGAGTAAAAAAGAGTTCTAAAAGGATATTCAGGCTTTAAAATATTTACCTGCTAAAAAGAACTTTGAAACATGTCTTTAGAAAAAGATTCTCCTCAAGTTCTTCCAAGACACTTTGAACTGGTCTTTGATTCTGGTATTATTTTTTTATCACTGCTCTTGCTATACTACAAAAACCAGAAAGCACTGTGGTCTCACAGGAAGGTAGTCATCCAAAAAATCAATTCTGAGAGGCAAAGACATGAGTGGAAAATATATCATGATATCTGAAACGAATGAATCTCCTTTTTCTCCACCAGGTGAGGGAAGACTGGAAATATGTTGCCATGGTGATTGATAGAATATTCCTCTGGATGTTTGTGCTGGTGTGCATTTTGGGGACCGTCGGACTGTTCCTCCCGCCGTGGCTTGCTGGAATGATCTAGAACATCATGCGGAGTCTTTGATTGGCCTTGTCAATCACACTTGACTGCAGTGACCTCATTAAACATCCGTTGGTGTGGAAATTAAGTGATGTTTAATGTCAGTGCTTTTTTTTTTTGATGTAACAGGAAGTTATTTATGGGATTCTGTTTTGGGTTAAATGCAAGTTAATGATAAATTAAATGAAAATTGATGTGATGATTTACTCTCCCTCCTTCTTTTTAAGACTTGGATTTTCTCTTATACATGCAAAATAAGGAGATTTTCTGAAGACAGTACTGGTCTTCCATTTCTATGAACAAACATGGTAATACTAAGAAATACTAAAGCTAAATTTAAAAAAATACTCAAGTTTAAGTTAAAAAAAAATATATATAAAAATAATACTGTAATCCTTTAATTATCCTTGCGCACTCAAAAAAGGATGTTTGCTGTTTGTTTAAGCTACTTATTGAAAATGAGTTGAAACAACGCAACGTTTTTTTGGGGGGAAAAACCTACAGTAGTTGTTTCATGTTCTATCCACTTAAATTTAAAAAGGAATATGTTAACTTAATTCCCTCATGTTGTCCCAACACTTCCACCTAATTGTCTGGAACCCAAAATTTTTTACAGTGTGTCTTTATAGATATTTTTTGTGCATGGAAATTTTTATTTTTTTGAAGACCATAAATGAAATGACAATTTAAGAAATGCAAACATGAGTAAAAATTTCAATGAATTAAAATGAAAATACTATGATAATCAGTCTTTTGAAATTCAATTAAATTCAATTTATCTTTATTTCTATAGCGCTTTTACAATGTAGATTGTGTCAAAAAGCAGCTTAACATAGAAGTTCTAGTAAATTGAAACTGTGTCCAGATTTTAGAGTTGAATTTCAGTTTAGTTTCTTTCAGTGTGGTTTAATTTTCACTGCTGAAAGTCCAAACACTGAAGAGCAAATCCATCGATGCGCAGCTCCACAAGTCCCAGAACCAAGCAAGCCAGTGGCGAGGAACAAAACTTCACCAATTGACGTAAGTGAAGGAAAAAAAAACTCGAGAGAAACCAGGCTCAGTCGGGCATGACCATTTCTCCTCTGACCAAACTTCCTGTGCAGAGCTGCAGTCTAGGCGCTGGGGCTGGAGAACACAGGACGTCCATCGTGGAGAAACTGCATGCGTGTGAGTAGGTCACCGGCGGGTGTACAGGCTGGCCCACGAGATCAATGCGGAGACTCGTCTGTCACTGGTGTCTTTCAGGAATCAGTCTCATGCTTTCCATGACCGCCACAGCATCTGCTCAGGATACGGCCTGGTCTAGGACTGGTCTAAAATCTACAATTTTGGAAAATATGTTTGAACAAAATTCATGTAAAATAAGAAGAAATTTGGAACACACTGGTGGTCCCACTGGATAAATAAAAAACATCATAAGACCATCAGCCTATGCACTGTAAATAAAATACTGTTTGCCTTAAATTTTTTAAGCTAAATCAAATTAACCTTATGAGTCATTTGAACTAATATTATATTAAACTAAATATATATATATATATATATATATATATATATATATATATATATATATATATATATTGACTTTAAACTGCTTGCGTAACTCATCAAATTAAGTTGGAACATGATTAACTTTGAAATTAAGTTACAATTAACTAAAAACATATGTTGTCATGACTTATTGATCATATAATTTTTTACAGTGTGTGCATTAACTTAACCCAAATTTAACCTGGAATATTCCTTTAAACAAAACCCTGGGTGAGCTAATATAGTCTGTCATCTTAAGTAAAGCAAGTGCAAATTTAATGAGTGCTAAACCTGCTGACATTAATAAAACAAACATCAACAATAAAGAATAAAGTCTAACTTTAATGGTTTACACTGGGACACATTTAAATTATTTACATGAATTGCTTTGCCCTGTTCTGAGCACTGCTTCACAGCGCCTGAATTTCATGATGTGAAAATTACTTACAGGAGATTTCAGCTGTGAAAGGTAACAGCAGATAAAATTGTGCAATAGTCTGTCCTGAAGGTGATATGAATTTATAATGATCATTTTTCCAAGTTCATCTTGTATTACTGCTTTTCACCTTTACAAACACTCAATAGAGCAAAAGGTCCTTCGTAATTTGTGAAATTGTACCACTACCAACCCATATTTCAGCATAAACAATTTTACAAGATTTGTTCAGTCAGCTAAATTAAATATTTGCAAATGGTAATTATGGCACTTTTTATAACAAAAATGTATCTGTACTTTTGAATGGCATTATGAGACCTTAGTTTGGCAGCTTGTTAAACTTTTTATGTTGAAGAGTTTAACAATGTGACTTTTATTGACCATTCATTAGTTTGAAGCAATATTTTGAAAATTATTGTACAAAACCAGTATTATATATATATTTCATGGATATTGTACAGATTTATTTATACACTATAAAAAATATATGTAGATTAGCAGTTTTCCATCTTTTGTGATTCATGTTTTTATTTTTCCCCATTTATTTATGCATTTGAATTGCATTATGGGACCTTGATCTTCCTTCCAACAACTTTTAACTTTAAAACGTTTGAAAAAGTGACTTTCAGTAACATATTGAATAGTTTAAAGTGATATATTGTCAGGGTTGGTGTTGTATATTATGGTACAAAAACCTTGCAACAAACTGCCAGTACATTTTCTGTTATTTTACAGACTTATTTCTCTATATATTATTTCTTATACGTTATTTCAAACTACTAAAATGTCAATAAAAGTCACTTTGGTAAACTGTAGAGTTCAATTTTCAACATCAAGAGTCGACAGAGCAGAGATCAAGGTCCCATAATGCAAACACAACCCTAAATAAACAGAAAACACTTGTGAATCACAAAATACAGAAACTGTTAATTAACAGACATTTTTTACAGTGTTACAGTGTATATACCATCTCTTATGTATTATTTCAATCTACTAAATCACTTCAAAATTAAAAGTTATTGGAGCAATCAATGTCAATGCATAATGAAATTTGATGGTGTAAATAAACAGAAAACACCCTTAGATCACAAGCTACTCTTTACAGTGGGGAAGAATGACAGTGTTTAAAATACATGAAAACTGGCTATAAGTGTCTGATGATTTAGGGTCTGCAACAATTTTAACTAAAAACTAACTTCTTATGCATTTTGGCCATTCGTTTGCAATGTTTAGGTTGTTTAAACGTATTTAAAACAGTGATAATATCATCATCATCAACATGTAAATTACAAAAAGATGATTAGGTGACGTCAAGTGCGTACATATTACTGTACATGCTCATTCTACATGAGTATTTAAAGTGCGTCTGAAATTAAAATTTACAATGTTTATTTTGCTAGTGCATTTCAATTCAATTCAAGATTATTTGTACAGCACTTTTTACAATAATTATTGTTTCAAAGCAGCTTTACAAAAGGTGCACATTACTGCATTACAATCAAATTAAGTTAAAGTTACAATCAAATATAAGTTATTGTATACAGACATAGCGTATAGGTGATGTCTATGTGTACATGTTTAATTAAGTCTATTTGTATATTAAGTGTATGAATTGTCCTCGAAGTCATCGATGGTTGGCATCATCTCTTCGTATGGGTTGTCCTTGAGGTCCTCGATGGTAAGCATCATCTCTTCATATGTGTTGTCCTGGAAGTCCTCGATGGTTGGCATCATCTCTTTACAGGTCTTGGATCACATCAATAGCCCTGTACTATCTCTAGTGGCCTTGGGATGAGTATCCCCAGGTGGAAATAGAGAACAATAAATAATAATAATTAGCGTAGCTGCTGTTCATAATGTATTTGAACAAGAGATATTAAATATCAATGCAAAAATGAAGTGCTATAAATGAAAATAGGAGTTATATAAACAAACATAAAAAAGCATATAAGTATTTTGAACAAAAAGTCTGATGAATTAAGACAGGAGGAGTGTGTCCTACAGGTGGTTTGTCAAGCCCACTCACTTGCATGGAGCACACTCATGCATCATACCGTTTACTGAAAAGATAGGTCTTTAATCTAGTTTTGAACTGAGAGAGTGTGTCTGAGCCTCGGACATTATCAGGAAGGCTATTCCAGTGTTTAAGGGCCATAAATAAGAAGGCTCAACCTCCTTTAGTGGACTTTGGTATTCTGGGTACTACCAGCAGCCCTGAGTTTTGAGATCTTAAAGAATGAGTTGGATAGTTAGTCTTAAGATGTACAAATAATCCATACAATAGTCCACTGAAAACAAATCCATTTTGTTTTTTGTAATTTTGCTTCTGCTCGGAAATGGCAGTTCTTCTCTGATGACGTCAGATTGATGGCTTGAGCGAAATATACTTGGAAATATAGTTGGAAACACATCATATATAAATCTTCAGTAACCCTAACCCTAAACTTATCTGTCCACAAAACATATTTCCAAAAAGTGCAAATAAAAAAAAGGCTACTAGTAACTGATGTATTCATTTATTCTTTAGATTTTAAATAAAAATATGTTTGAGTGATGAAATGTCTTCAAACAGAATAGCAGCAAATGAAAACCACATGAAACTTGTGTTTTAAATCTTGTCTTTCAAGTATTTCGTAACGGATATAAGATTTCACCATTAAACATGCTGACATACACTGAAAGCTTTAGTTCGACACATTCTGTTACCTTCCTCGGCAATAGCGAAACACCTGTCAAGGAAAATCAGCTATAATCCCCGTCTCTCCTGCAGCTGGAGGATGAGTTGACCTACAACAGACGAGGTCACAGGTTGAGTTAAATCAGTGCCTCGGGCAGATGGAAAAGCTGAGGCTGTCAGAGGGAACCAGTCCTCGTCCTCTTCAAGAGCGTCACCTCACCAATCACACCTCCAGCTCTGATATTGGATTTCTGCATTCACACCACAATGAAACCTGTCAGGAAGTTAGGTTACAGACTTGTACTTTTTGTTGTGCCTCTGTTGTTGGTGTGTTTTGTATATAAATATTTGATTGGTTCAGTAAGGTCAATTCTCTGTCAATGTCATGTTCCATATGAACTCGTTTATAAATTTAGCATGCCAGTTATTGAGATTCAGTTGAAACTCTGTGTGAAAATAAAATTTACGATGTTTAATTCGTTAGCACACATGGTTATACTTTAGGTGAAGAGTTAATCCGTGCAAGTTAATCCACTGAAATTTTTTTTCTTCTTCAATCAAACTCTGACCATTTGCTTCCTTGTTTGTAGTGGCGGTCCTTCTCTGTTGACGACTGTTTGACAGCTTCAGCCACAAATATTCTTAACCCTAAAATGGTGAGTTTGATATGAGGGAATGATGCGCAAAAAGAAAGCCCCGCCCCCTACTCTATATTCTGTTTCAATTTGTGGTTTGTCTGTATTTATGATTCTTTCTGTACTTAGGTGTTTAAGTAAAACATTTTTTTGTGTTTTTTGTAAACTAATAATGACATTTCTTTCAAAATTAAAATTAAAATGTCATTTGGAGCATTTTTTTGCATCAAATACAAAAAGGTGTCATGTTAGAAAACACAAAAGCACTGTTATTATTTCAGAAGTTACATTTTGGGGGATTAATGCAAATTTTCAATCTCAAGAAATTAAAATATGTGATTTGGACAAATGACTATTTTCTGGAAAAAAAAATTGAAGATAAGTTATCAAAACATTATAGAATACAATTAGTAACATTATACTCAAACCCTTGCCTACTGCAATGAATCCGGTAAATCCCAAGAAATTTTCAAGTGGTCTCTATACAGTATATAGTTTTTCATAATACAGTCCCAGAGAAGCTTTTCAGAGAAAGATTGGATGAATAAAACCAGGAATGAAAACTCAGCATGTAGAGCTCGGTGTGTTTTGGTTCATACATATTTAAACAAATATGCAGCGGGCACATATAAATCATCTGCAGAGTACTTCATATAAAAGCCATATTAATGTTTGTGTTTGGTATTCAATGAATGATTAATGATTTCATTAAGTATAATTATTAGTATGTTTTGATATGATACAACTGGAAGTAATGCTGGAGCCATGTTTTTACCATTGAAATGCTGTGAATGTTGTTGCTTCTAAACATATTGATGCATTTTCAAAGTGACCTCTCAGATCAGATTCTAGAAGCTCACTACCTTCTACCAAGACGGGACTGGATAATCCTCAATTTCAAGAAAGAAATCCCTGTTCCTCTATTGAAAACAGCAGTCTGCTCACCAGCATATGCCATGTTTTGGATGCTTGTATGCTCTGTGGGTCTTTAGCCTGGTCAAATAGTTGACAGTATGGCATTGCTGAAGTAACCTTTAACCTATGAAAACATATGATGGTTTAAATGCATTTGCCGAATAAACTCTGACATAGCGAACATTACACCCACATGACTCCATTATGCTTATATGCTAATATTTCATTTAGGTTACTAGGTAACCAATACTACACTCGGCTGCTCTAACAATTGATAGAAATACCAACGCTATCTTACGGCAATTCGTAACTTTTTGATTTAGTGGCTAATGCGTATGTTTAGTACTAATTTAGTAGGATTTGCTTATCCCCCTGTTATGATTAAAGTTTATTTATTAACTTTTTGTTGCGCATTGCATGCGTCTTTTTCTTTGTCCCGCCTTCTTGTGTTTTTCTGTTATTCCATAGGCTCCCATTCTAATATGGTCTAAGCTCTGATTGGCTGCTGGTCGCGGAGGCCTATAAAGAGGAACTTCCGGCAGGGTTCAGGGAGCTCATTTGTGGTGCGACGGTTGCTGGAAGTGGAGAGCTCCTGGATTTTCCCTACCCCTTTGGCCGACGACCAACCGTTACGTCTTGTACAATTGTTCATGTGCTGTATGCTTACAAAATTTTGAGAGTTTGAGCTTGTAGGGGTGGCCTGCCTATTTATTTGATTACTTTTGACTTTGTTTATGTTTAGGGAGAAAGGTAAGCTTCCTGTATTTTTCTTTAAATATCTATAGGTAATTTAGCTTATTTAATTTGTAGATTCTTTTGTTTGTTATTTTGGCCTGTGGCCACCCTGAAGAGATGCTCATTTAAAACTACTATTTTCTATAATATATCTATTCAATTACTCTCAACTCAGTGTCCGAGTTTAGTTGTTGACTGAAGGGGATCTTTTGTATTAAGTTTCTCTTTGTTTGGGAAATCCACCACTCACAACACTTTTTTTTTTTTCCGTTTATTATGCCCATGTTGTTTTCCCCTAGACCTGGGGCGTAATACCCCCAATGACAGTTAGGTTTAGGGGTGGGGTTGGGTGCCATGCCTCCTTTTTAAAATCATAAATTTTTTGTATGACTAAACTCGAATTTGTATGAATTAGCCACTAAACTGGCAAAACGTAAAATAGTTAAATTTCCTCATCAGATCAGGCTGGAAATACACATAATTCATATTTGGGATTTTTCTATCATCTTTTTTTGGCAAACTTTGAAAAACTTGGAAACCTGGCTAATGACAGCATATTGTCTCTGTGTGGAGTTTGCATGTCCTTTCCGTGTCTGTGTGGGTTTCCTCTGGGTGCTGTGGTTTTCTCAACAGTCCAAAGTGAAGGATGCAGCGGATGCCCTTTCAGGCGCAACCCAGTATTGAGAAACACCCATACACACACATTCACACACACTACGGACAATTTTAGTTTATGCAATTCACCTGTACCGCATGTCTTTGGACTGTAGGGGAAACCGGAGCAGTCGGAGGAAACCCACGTGAACACGGGGAGAACATGTTAACTCCACAGAGAAATGCCAAACTGACCCAGCCGGGACTCAAACCAGCGACCTTCTTGCTGTGAGGCGACATTACTAACCACTAAGCCACCGTGCCGTCATCCAAAGTGAATCAGATAAAGTAAATTTAAAGTAACCTGTGAGTATGTGTGTGAATCTGTGTGTTATGTTTTTCAGCACTGGTGATTGTGAGAGTTACAAACTCTCTCTTTAGGTTGAAGCAGGAAAGGTATCTTCCAGTAAAACATGTGCCAGATTAATTCTGCTGTTGCGACCCCTGATAGAGAAGGAAAGTGAATGAGTTCTAAATAGTACATAGGATAAAATAGGTAAATAGAATGTGTGTTACTGTTTGTATGCCAGGCCAGCAGTTTTTACTTTTTAAAGACACACTACGTGCCTGCACACATACAGCCTGTAGTCCCCCACTGCTGTTTTGGTTGTCTAGTATTTGTTTATGCCTGGCAAAATGCACATGCAAAATGTCACCATTTTCACAAAATTGCAATTTGGAGTAGACAAAAATATCACATTTTCAGGTCCTCCAAATCATGCTGTCAATTAAATGAAGTTTCAATGTATTGTTGAAACCGCTGTGACATAAAACCGCTTGCTGCCTTATTGTCTTCTTGTTTTCTCCCCTCGTGGAGTTTTCTTTGTATGTTTATTATACTGTTAAAACTTTTTGTATACCTCATTCTGAGAAGAACCTAAGTTGTCTGTTTGCTAGCTCATTTTTGACTTTTTTTTTTTAAATAAATCTTTGTTTTCTGGATCCCTACTTGGAATGTTTTCGTCGAGGTCCTACACAACTGCTCCTGTGGCTCAGTGGTTAACTCACCAGTCTTCACACCAGAGACCTGGATTCAAGGCCCATCCGTCACACTTTCATCACTCTCAGCAAACGTGTGTCATTCTCTACGGATGAATTCTTGTCAGATCATAAAGCAATACCAATTGTGCCATTATCAAAATCTGTTCAAACACTTTTGATAGTCAGTTGTATATTTTTAAATGTCTGCATTGCTTTTCGGGCGGCATGGTGGCTCAGTGGTTAGCACTTTCGCCTCAAGGCAAGAAGGTTGCTGGTTCGAGTCCCGTTGGACTAGTTGACATTTCTGTGTGGAGTTTGCATGTTCTCCCTGTGTTTTCGTAGGTTTCCTCCGGGTGTGCCGGTTTTTCCCACAATCCAAAGACATGCCGTATAAGTGAATTGGATAAACTAAATTGACCATAGTGTATGTGTGTGTGAATGAGAGTGTGTGTATGGGTGTTTCCAGTACTAGGTTGCGGTCGGAAGGGCATCCGCTGTGCAAAACATATGCCGGAATACTTGGTGGTTCATTCAGCTGTGGCGACCCCTGATAAATAAGGGACTAAGCCGAAGGAAAATGAATGCATTGCTTTTAAAAGAAACTTCACAGCTTCATGATGCAGCTTTTCTTACTTCATTGAAATTTTTAATTGTAACTATACTGTTATGAAGATTATATCTGAATTTAATCTCTCTTTCTTTCTTAACAGTAGCCTACATACAGTATATAATATTACAGGATATATACGTGAGCAGATTTCCACTCATTTGCCAATATTAAAGCTATTTAGATATGTAAAGGTATATATTAAACAGTATTTTACAAGCTTCAGCAGTCTGTGTATGTTAATGACAGTCTTTATTATAAGCAGCGAGAAACTGAAGGGTCTATGAAGTGACACTCAACAAATAGCCAAATCAGCCAAATATATTGTTATTCTAGAAGCCAGTTCTGACCCAAACGCTTTGGTAATACAAATAGAGGCGGTGCGATAATCATTTTTCAGGATGCAAAAAAAGAAGAGCCCGTGAGACTCTGGTGTCTGCCGAAGGACAATGTGCTAGGTCAGTGTGAAAAAAGAGGGCAGTGGTTCATTATTTTCTTCCATTCACAGGTGAGTCTGTGATCATTTGGAATGCAGTCGTCTTCTGCTCCCGAGCCTTCAATCTGCAAACACAGCACAATCCCATAGGAGAGAAAAGAGGGAGAATAACTCATTCGATAGTGTGAAAAGGAATAGCAGGCCGAAGAGGAACTGGAAGAAATAATGAGAGAGGGATAAAGAGAGGGAAGAAAGAGAGGTGTAGTTTGACTTCCATCTGCTCAGCCCTTCTCTCTCTCCACCTGAGTGACCTGGAGGAGTGGAGTGTTCAGGGAGCGTCTGGTGCTGTTCTGGTCCTGCAGGCGTCCCAGCCAGTAACCTATGAGTTTAATGAGTAGGAAAAGGCTGTTCGAGGTTTATTGCCAAGTTCAAGTCACTGGGTCTCATTCTACTAATTTCATACTAATAATTGCACTCTCTTTGTCAGGACAAGTCTATAGCACTTTATGCCATGGTCTGTTTAAAAACTTGATTCTGATATATAAAAATAGTTTAATGCACAAGCAGATCCAGTCAGTTTTGATTACAGTTCAATATAAATGTGTTTGCCTCAAACATTAGTAGTAACCCTGACAGGTGACAGAGCAACCTTCTTTGTGTTTTACATGGACATCAGTAATCTAATTATTATATTTAATCTGAATAAGACAAGGGCGGCACGGTGGCGCAGTGGGTAGCGCAAGAAGATCGCTGGTTCGAGCCTCGGCTGGGTCAGTTGGCATTTCTGTGTGGAGTTTGCATGTTCTCCCCATGTTCACGTGGGTTTCCTCCGGGTGGAATTAGATAAGCTAAATTGTCCGTAGTGTATGTGTGTGAATGAGAGTGTATGGGTGTTTCCCAGTGATGGGTTACAGCTGGAAGAGCATCTGCTGCGTAAAACATATGCTGGTTGGCGGTTCATTCCGCTGTGGTGACCCCTGATGAATAAAGGGACTAAGCCGAAGGAAAATTAATGAATGAATACAATAAAGATTGTGTTAACCAAACCATGTAAACCATGTAACAAATAAGGCTTTTTTTGTAGTTAAACCTTGGTAACCAAGTATTATATCCAAATTCAGATGCTAGTCATCATACAACATGCCGAATGTAGAAAGTCAAATTGTATTTATACCACCCATATTCATAGAATGCATGTTGTGAAGTTCAAAATCAATTGTAGTTCCCACTGAGACTGTATGCAATTTTAGATACACTGCTAGTCTCACATAGCCAGGTCTTCAGACTCAAGGCAGAAAGTCTAGACTCCATAAAAGCTTTCATCGGTCAAGGATTGCCCAGAGGCCAGCAAGCTACAGCATTGGGTGAAAAAAGTAGCATGTTGATCTGACAGATTTATAGGGAGAAATCTGCTCATGTAGTTGCATAATACATTTATAAGTTAGCAAACATTCTTGTCTTGTCTTTATAAAAGTTCTTGATGTTGCAGCTGTAATATTGTGTAATCATCAGATTATATATTGATTATTATCTGCTTAAACCTCTTCATCTAAAACTCTCTGTATAGATTAATAAAAACTAACATTCTCATAATAAAAAGTCAGAGCAGAACCTGCAGACAAATAGGAAAGAGATAAAGCCCTTGCCTAAATGAGCACAGTGACAACTCTGAAAGCAGAACCAGCGAGATGTTTTTTACTTAACAGTTAAGACATTTAAAGGTGCCATGAAGTGCTTTGAAATGTGCATTTTTTATTTGATGTTTGACGTAATCTCAAATGAAACCTGAATAGAGGGTGGGACACTGTGTAGCCCCTCCCCTTTAAAAAAAAACAGCCAATAGCATTTTGTTTTATCGCAGCTATGCCAGTGAGAGTGATTGAGTTCAAGTGCATCAAATGAGAAGCAACTTGAAGGTGGCGGGGCATGTCAGATATTAGAGAGCATTTGATTGGTCAAGATTTGATGAGAAACTGAAGTATGAGGTGAAGTGAATAAAACCGTTGATCCATTTAGGCGGAAGTGACAAACAGTTTTATATCTTTTTTATTTCATTTTGGAGTACACTAGCTTATAGATATCCTAAAACCTAAGAAAACTGATAGTAACATCTACAAAACTTTATTTTAATTTCATGGGCCCTTTAAGCAACTTAATACGTAGCTAGCTAACATTAGCTTTAGAGGACAGTGGGGTAAATTACATTTATTTTCAGCAAACTGGGTTTTCTCTCAATTCAGCAAATTTAATCTGACCAAAACAATTTTTAGATCTACAATAGACGTCATTCATGTGATTTACTTTATACACTTTTATGTTTTGATTTGGCCAGAACAAAAGTGACAAATACGTTCATACAAACATCCTTCGTACAGTCATGTCGATGTACAAAGACAAATCAACTCTTAAAAAATTAGTTCACCCAAAAATTAAAATTCTGTTTTTATTACTCATCCTCATGTCTTCCCAATCCCCTGAGATCTGCGTTCATTTTCAAAATACAAATGAAGATATTTTAGATGAAATCCGAGAGCTCTCTGACCCTCCACAGACAGCAATGGTCCCGAGACATTCAAAGTCCAGAAAAGGAACCAAAAACTTTGTCAAAACATTTTATGTGGTTCAGCTGTATTCACATGAAGCTCCAAAAAAACATGCACACCAAAAAACTGCAAAAATGACTGCGAAAAATGTTTGTCACTGTTTTGTCTTCTTTCTTTTCTCGTCTGTTTACTGCAGACAGTAAAATGTATTGCCATTAGAGTCAGCAGCACAACACGCAAGCATCATATTGCCCATTGTAAACGTAGGCAAACAAGGTCGTTTTTACTTTAAAGGCAGGGTAGGGATTTGGTTAAAAAACATATTTTGTTATGTTGATTGAAAGTCTCTTCACATCCTGACTGCAATCATTAAATGGCCTATATGTACAGTACAGTATGTATTGATTCCATGGTCTGTTGACATTTTTAATTCCGATTGACTAAAAAAAGTGCAATAAAATCGTTTAAAGCAGAGGTAATTCAAGTCAGATTTGATCACAGTTCGAAATAAATGTGCTACCCTCAAACATTAGTAGTAACCATAGCAACACAGAGTGACAAATTGCCAGTTCTGACCCCTGCCAAATTATTACCCTTCTCGTTCTGGTAAGTTTATGGAGGAGGGGTTAGGATTAGGCAATCAGGTAGTGACTATATTAGATGTGCCTGTGTCCTTCACACACACATACATGATCTCTCTCTTGCACACACACTTGCTCTCTCTCTCTCTCTCTTTCTCTCTCTGCCTGTGACTGATTGAAAGCAGTGAAAACTGACAGAAACTCAAATAGTGCTGGTAAGAGCATTGCTAGTTTTTACATGTCTAAATCTTGGCAAAGGATCACAAAATAAGCAGGATTATCAAAGGCTTGCCATGAGTGATTTTCAAAGGTTACAGTTAAAATCTGGATATTCCTAGGTATAGCTAAATAATAAGAATTCAGTACATGGAAATGACATAACGTGAGCCTCAAACACTATTGTTTTCTCATTCTCATGTAAATCCTGTGAGTATAACTCCTGTGAGTACTGTATATAAGTATCCTGGTGAAACACAATTTGAACAAAGTTAATATGCATGCCCTAGAAGCATTTGATTGTCCTGCATATTTCCTAGTGAGATTACAACAGTGATTACAACAATGATCCCTTATTTTTAAGTTTGTCTAAGCTATGTACGCGGGACTATGTATTTGGGACTCTTATTTGAAATTTGGAGAGGATTTAAGAAAGGATGAAGGTTTTGTGAAACAGGAAGCCATGCTTGACCACTGAGTGTTCACAGCATGTCAGAAAGTAAATTGCAGGATATATGAATTATGAATTTATTTAGCACCACCCAGAAAATCTTTTTAAATGTACCTTTTATTAGTTTAATGTGTATATTGTGAAATAGGGCTGTATTGTATTGTATTGTATACAATAGGGCTGTATAATAAGCTGTTTTGGGCGACGCGGTGGCGCAGTGGGTAGCACGTTCGCCTCACAGCAAGAAGGTCGCTGGTTCGAGCCTCGGCTGGGTCAGTTGGCATTTCTGTGTGGAGTTTGCATGTTCTCCCCGTGTTCGCGTGGGTTTCCTCCGGGTGCTCCGGTTTCCCCCACAAGTCCAAAGACATGCGCTATAGGTGAATTGGGTAAGCTAAAATTGTCCGTAGTGTATGTGTGTGAATGAGTGTGTATGAATGTTTCCCAGTGATGGGTTGCAGCTGGAAGGGCATCCGCTGCGTAAAACATATGCTGGATAAGTTGGCGGTTCATCCCGCTGTGGCGACCCCAGATTAATAAAGGGACTAAGCCGAAAAGAAAATGAATGAATGAATAAGCTGTTTTTACTGTATAAAATACATTATGCCTACGGAGAGTCCCTGTAAACCATGTATATAAGTGTGTGTGAGCAAGCACTGACAAGAGTTGCAGAGCGTCAATGGAATTCGATGGAAATTTTAAGTGAAATTTGAAAGTTACAGCAAACATAAAATAGCACTTCCTACATTTTTTATTTGTTTTTTTTATTTGGGAGTGAAATCTGACATGGACTTCATGACAGGCTTCGTGAGTTTCACCCACACACATCTGTAAAGTGTTGTGGTAGGAGGATGTCGATCCAGAGGCTGTTATGAACACAAGTGTCAGAGTCCTGAAATGGGTTATTTAAACCAAACTCTACCCACATTTCCAAAAGTCAACAACCTTCTTTTTTTTGGTCAACTCTTGCAGATATATTTTGAAACTTGCTTTATTGTTATTTGTGTTATGTTTGTTGCTCTTTTTGTTAATTTTACCTACACAAACATGTTAAAATGTGTTAAAAAAAAAAGTCATAAATGTATTAGAAATGAGTGCAATAATCGGACATGTCCACATTTTCTTACTCAAAAAGTTTGTTAAATTCTCTGTCTGCTAAGTATAAAAGATATAATTTTACCCATATTTTCATCTTTTTTTTTCAAAGAGCATACATTTTAAGTCGTCACAAGGTCTATTAAAAAAAGAGTACTGGTTAACCTAACGTGTCTCATAGCGCAGAGCACTGGATCTAACCTTGCTGCAAGTGGAACATGGGTGATAATATTGTCCTCACAGAGACTCTGGCCTCCGTCTGCAATGTGTGTGTCCACAAACAGGGGGCAGTAGTACAGAGGCAGGGATGAGGAATTATATTGTGAGCTTTTAGAGGAATTGATCCTGTCACCTTTGCACTCTTCAACACTGACCCAGACAGGAGGGAAAGAAGAAGGATTGGGAGACTGAGCGTCTTGAAGTTCTCCAGACCCTGAATCCCACAGCGCCCCCTGCAGCTCCAGTCCAGACAGACAAACACCCCTTTGTGGAGGTACCATACTATGAAGCACCTGCCAAAACAAGAAAACAGGCTGAGTGAATCATGCGGCACTTTTCATTTTTGTTTTAGAGGCAATAAAAGGTATTTTTAAATTTTATAATATATTGTAAGTTTGATAAGCTATTAAATGGTATTTTACTAGGGGACTTTTGTTGAAGGCTTTATTCTCATTGGGTGATGAACATTCTAAGGTGTGCAGCTAAAGTAGTTCCATACAGGTCTTAAAGACATTACAGTTCCATATCACTACACTGAATAATTTCAGTTATTGACAGTCAAAAACATAAACAAAATAGAAGGCTTTGCATGAGATGTGTAAGAAACTAGTCCTACATACCCTGGCAAATGTTTTAAATACAACATTAACAGCGTCTTTAGGTGTGGTAACCAAAGTATAAGTGAAATAAAAGACTTCAGTATGTTGAATTATTAGATACAAATGCACACCTGTAGTGTAAAGGCCATTCCACATCGCGTTTTGACCACATATTTAAGTGTTTTTGTATATTTAAGTGTTAACTGCATTTGTCAAGCTCACTCACATTTATAGTCACTAAATTTGTAACTATAAAAAACTCAATTATTATTTTAAGAAAAATATTTTCATTCAGTTCATGGTAAACGTTCCAAAAAATGGAGGCAAACCAAACTTTTGGGTTACAAGTTTTACATAAAATTACATAAGATTATATTGATTTATCAAAAATTTTAAGCTAAATGTATTCACAGCCTTACTGAATAACACTTCAATTTATAATTAATTTGCAGCTCATTTTTTTCAACTATTATATAAATACTGGCATTTTTTTATTTTAAATATTTTTATTTATACAAATTATCACACACTATGATACAAAGTACACAAATTGGATTAATGGGCATGCAAAATTAGCTTCGTTCACAAAAAAGAATTTATATACATTCTTTTTATTTAATCTTTTAAAAAATATTTTCAGAGATGCAGAGATGCCTATAATTTGAAGTTGTTTACAGACAATTTAATAGCAAATAAATAATCAAATATAATTCAAAGCACTCATTCAGAGTTTGGTGCTAGGATCAAAGTGACTTTAAATGACAAGCAGCATAGATGGTCCGCACAATAATTAATTAAATACAACAGGAGAAAAGAAAAACAAACATTTCGACAATGAGCCTTCGTCATAGTAATGATTCATTATCTCATTTCACAGTCAGTTGAGTATTCACAGTGAGTTGAGTCACAGATCTGGTTTTAGTCTCTTTTAGGTTCACATCTTAAGAATGTATAACTGTGAACTCCATTCTAATTCTTAAGATGTGAACCTGTTGTCCTGATCTAGACCCTGTTGTACAATTTAATTAATTATTAAGTGTAGACCATCTTTGCTGCTTGTCATAACAAATAAACAATAAATAAAGATTTTATATATATATATATATATATATGTATATATTTTTTTTTTTTTTTTT
>CAIGQV010017532.1:20656957-20711085 GCA_903798115.1 Danio jaintianensis | reverse complement strand
TGTGTGTGTGTGTGTGTGTGTGTGTGTGTGTGTGTGTCTGTGTGTGTGTGTGTGTGTGTGTGTGTATTATATCTGGTTGATTTATGCAGTGTGAGATTTACCTTGAAATTCAAACAGTAAAGACTGATCTCCTTGTTTTGGTTGTGGGCTTCATCTCTGATAAGTGCTGCCAGAAAGCCTCTGGGATTGTGAAAGGCAGCCAATCGATAAACATGAGGTGTAATCCTGGATGACTCTTCCCACAGGTACGACCTGAGCAGCTCTGCTCGAGTCTCCAGACGTGAGAGAGCTGATGCTGTTAGAAGTGCAGCAGTGGAGCTTGTCATGTTATATTTAACCGGCTGAAAATTGTCTAAGAGCAAGGAAGACACCAGTGAGTCCAGACGTTCCCACTCTGCCTGGAAAAAACAACGCAACGGCCCAGAAGAAGAAGATTCCATTCCCATGCCAATCTCCATTTTTCTTAGCTTGTTTTGTAAAGTCAGCAACCTCTCCCAACCCGTCCGATAGTCTGGAAGTTCTTGGGGTTGCAGTACAACATTGGTTTCTCTTCTCACATCCACATAGATGTTTTGTGATTGATGCAGAAGAATGCTGAGGCTGTAACTTTTTAGTTTGACCAGTTCATCTGCCATTCCTGGACTGAAGCCCAGAACTAACGGGAGTGTGTCTCTGCTGATGGACTGAATTTGAGGTCTCAATTCTGTCAGTAGGTCCCCACCTTCTGCAGAAAATAAGTGAAGAATTGAAGAACAAAGTAAATGTTTAGTCATTGCAGGATATTTAAAAAAGAAAAAATACTATAAAGCAGTTGTTTGTTTGTTTTTAACTTAAAGGACCCTCACTGACCACAACAATATTTGAAGGACCCCTTAACATGTAGGCTAATAGGTTTGTATATTCTTTTGTTCTGACTTCATAGGAACTAAGAGTGTTTTAAATAAGGAAAAGATTAATTAAAATGATTCAATTTTATAATTAGAGATTTTTAAACAATTTTAAGGGTGGTGCGGTGGCGCAGTGGGTAACAATGTCACCTCACAGCAAGAAGATCGCTCGTTCGAGCCTCGGCTGGGTCAGTTGGCATTTCTGTGTGGAGTTTGCATGTTCTCCCTGTGTTCGCGTGGTTTTACTCCGGGTGCTCCGGTTTCCCCCACAAATCCAAAGACATGCGATATAGGTGAATTGGGTAAGCTAAATTGTCCGTAGTGTATGTGTGTGTGAATGGGAGTGTATGGGTGTTTCCCAGTGATGGGTTGCAGCTGGAAGGACATCCGCTGCATAAAACATATGCAGGATAAGTTGGCGGTTCATTCTGCTGTGGTGACCCCAGATTAATAAAGAGACTAAGCCGAAAAGAAAATGAAAATGAATGAATGAATGAATAAACAATTTAAAGACTGAATAAATAATAACCTGTTTTTAATTATAAGGCTATTACAAGGAATTTACCAGGCTGTTTATGATTTACTGAACAGGGATTAATAAAACTTGGTGTTGTTGTTTTTTTTTAATCACAATATACTAAGAAGTATTTTCTTTATGTCCATAGCTGCTAAGATTTGAATAGACATGTCTTTTCCAGGTGTAGCAATATCAAATTATCAAAATACTTGCAAGCGTAGGCAACTTCATACATCCAGTTTTTTAAGACAGTGGGAAAGCTAGTTCTTTAGTGCAAAACAAAAAATAAATAAAAAAACAAATACATGTCTTATCATTCATTCATTTTTCTTCGGCTTAGTCCCTTATTTATCAGGAGTCGCCAAAGTGGAATGAACCGCCAACTATTCCAGCATATGTTTTGCACAGCGGATGCCCTTCCAGCCGCAACCCAGTACTGGGAAACACCCATTCACTCTCACATTCACACACGCACTCATACACTACGGCCAATTTAGTTCACCCAATTCACCTATACTGCATGTCTTTGGACTGTGGGGGAAACCGGAGCACCCGGAGAAAACCCACGCGAACACTGGGAGAACATGCAAACTCCACACAGAAATGCCAACTGGCCCAGTCGGGACTCAAACCAGCGACCTTCTTGCTGTGAGGTGACAATGCTAACCACTGAGCCACCGTGCCTCCATGTCTTATCATGTTATACACTGAGAGAGAGAGAGAGAGAGAGAGAGAGAGAGAGAGTTAATAAAGTTACTTTAAAAGTAAAAGAGACAAAAGCTATGTAAAATCAAACTAAAATTGCACTGTAGCAGTGCACTTTTCACTTACGTTTGCTTTTTAAAATACTATTGGTTGGGTTTAAGGAAGGGTGTAGGTCAGTGGTTCACAAATTTAGGTGATCAGTACGACATGCCAGGCTTTCTCATGGTCGTGTACTAGAAGGACTTGTATGTAATTATACAACAAAATGTACTCTAAGTAACATATATCAGATTTGCAAAAATGTCCACAGTTGAGGCTGGAAGGGCATTAGTCATATAAAACATATGCCAGAGTAATTGGTGGATCATTTAGCTGTGGCAACCCCTGATGGATCACGGACTAAGCCAAAGAAAAGCGAGTTAGTGAAAAAGAGTACACAGCACCCTCTAGTAGATTTGTCATAAAAAACATGCAAAAAAAACGTACTTGAAGCAAAATATTTTACATTAAGCAAAAAATGTATGATGAGACATATCTACGAGCCTAGGCTGGTCATAGTGTGTTTGCATACCATATTTTCTTGTTAAGTTAATGATATCTGAGAGAATGCATTGACCACGCTCCCATGAAGTAGACGGCTGTCTCAGACAAGCTCTAACCACACTCTGCACAGCTGCTAGATCAGCATGGTCTGACACGTGGCTCCCATAAACCAGGTGACCTGTTGAAAAAACATATCAACAAACAAATCATGAAATTATTTTATAGGATCATGAACAGAGACATCAAAACTCAATTGATCTTTTGAAAAATAAGAGCTCATTGTACTATAAAAAACATCCTGTAAATTCCAGAACTTTCTCATTAGTCTTAAAACTATGGTGGCCAAGAGAGCTCAAACATTCTCCATGTCAACATTAACAAATTGAGAAAGCATCTTTATCAGTTTGACAAAACCCATGCATGTAAATTATCACAATACATGCAAATATAGAAATGTGCTGCAAATATCAGAGACCACAACAGGAATGTGTTGAGGGAGTGAAAGAGTGATGAACCCGGCTGCTTCCTATTTAGGGGTGGGCAGTCCGGGGGGTTAAATAATGTTGCTACTGCCCTTGTTCAAGTTAAGCATCTACCACATATGTAGAAATCAACAGCGCAACTGGGTTATAACGTATGTTGCCAGAATGAGGTATGTTGCCAGATTTTAATATTTTGTCAATTGTGAGGTGAATGGCTTCATACAAGATCTGGCAACTTGATAAACATGGGCAAAAAGTGATTTTTCGGAACTAGATTGGGCCATACAAATTACGGGAGTTTCCCGGGAGAAATAACAAAATGGGAGGGCGGCGGGAGATGGGTGTGACATACGAGAGACTCCCAGAAAAAAAACGGGAGTGTTGGCAGGTATGGCTCAAAGCCATCCACAAGAGAACTGACAGGAACCATGTACAAAAATTCAACGGCTTACAAACACAGACTGAAACACAGGGCTATTTATAGTGGGTGATCATTGGCTGCAGGTGAAGTGTAATCAAAGTTCGTGAATATCAGGTGTGAGGTGCAGAAGATTATGGGGTGTATAGTCTAGTTCAGTTGCATATGTGAGGTGCCCTCTAATGTGTGTGGTGGAGACTCTAGCTGGTGACTGTAACAGATACCAAGGAAATACAGGGCCATCATGGTCAATATTGATACAGATAACAACACTTTTCTCTTTTTTTTTTACAATAAAATAGAATATAATTTTTCCAATAGAATAATAGTTAACTTGCAGTGTTTATGAGCTCTCTCAGCCACAGTATAATACATCTTGCATTGAAGCCAATCTGCAAAAACAACAGTTTGTGGAATGAACCACTTTATTACACAATATTGTGGCTAAACATGGCCTCTGCAGATGAAGATCGGGACATCACTGTCTGTTTAGCTCCGGTGTCCTGACATTTTTTTCTACCAATCAGAATATGCTACCAACACTGTATCTGAATGGTTCTGAGGTTGGGGTTAGGGACTGGGGTAGGTTAGGATGATATTACAGCCTCATATCACCCCACTCCACATCAAAATTTATGCAAGTAGCACAATCTGGTAGGTAGCATATTTCGTCATCAAAATGTGTAACCTACTTTTTGAATGGGAGGTAGGAAAATCTGACAGGGTAGGACAAAAATAGACAGAACACCGCCTAAATAACAGAAACCAAACAACAACAAAACTCCAAAGACAATAAGACACTGTGCAATGCCAAGCTGTGGAAAATGCTCACATTGCCTTCCTTCTGATCATAACATTTGATTAACTTAGTTTTGATGAAGTTCCAGGCAGCATGAGTAAGAACTTGTTTTTCGTTCACTTCAATTTACAACTGATTTATTTACAAAGCAAGAACAGTTTAATGCTGGATTTTCAGAAGGTTTAAAAGTAGGACTATGCTCTGCCAACTATATTGGATCTGACAGTAATGTGGCACCATACAAGTTTGAGTAACTGTTTTTATTATTTGTTCATTAGTGGCTTGTCTGTTATTACAGATTGTTTAATAAGTACTGAGTCACTGCAGAATCCATATTTGAACCATGTGGCCTGTCAAGTACGTATATATAAGCACATTTTTACAATGGTGAGTTTGCAAATGGTGTTTAATATGTACTGAGTCACAGCATAATCCATATTTGAAGGATGTGGTCTGTCAAGTGTATATAAGCAGATGTTTACAAAGGTGAGCACACAGCTGTATTTCAAACTTTCGAAAAATAATTCAAAATGTCAAACTGTTAGCCAATCATACCAGTAGGCCTTTACTTCTGAGTCTACAATCTGCCAAACCTATTCATATAATGTAACCTATTCAAATAATAGAGATCAAAACATTTTTATTAATTCTAAATATAACATTATAAGTAGATCTCAGAGAACCAAACAAAATTAAAAAAGCAGTTCAAGACCCCTTTAAAAAGTTTCAAGTACCAGCAGTACCTGCTATGTATTCCAATGCTCTAGAGGCATCGCTGCAATGTTTGGCTATGCGGTGATATATGTCAATCAGGGCAAGTAATTCTTCCTGAGTCCTATAAATAGAATATAGACTAGTTAGATTACAGATTAAAATGTAATAAATAAATGATTGTGCTCTGAAATGTGCTCAAATCCCCACCAAAAGTAGAGCTGCGCTTGACCCGTGTGTTTGAATATTTGTCTGTGCAGCAGGACAGAATGCAGGATGGCACACTGAATGTGCACAGAATCTTCAGGAGAGAACATGGGGATTGTCTGCTTTATTGAGGACCACAGTTCATCCTTTAGGTCCCAGGAGGAATCACACACCAAGTGCAGAGCTCTAATCCTAACAGAAACTAAATCAGATGAAAGATTATTCAGATATTATTATCAGAGAACACTTCTATAGTCCTGATTCTTTAGACTGTATGTGAAATCAATTAATTTACTTACCCCTACATTTAGACTTGCCCATTTAGATCATTCAATATAGACTTTGGTTTTAAAATTGGGTAAGATGTTTTGGCAACACTCTACAATAAAGTGTATTTCTTAACGTTTATTAACTACAGCTACCATTAAAAACAAAATGTATTTTTTATAACTAAAGTTACCAAATGTATTGCTCATTATTAGTTGAGCAATTTCAGTTGCTGATAACTCATTCAGCTATTTTACCTTTTTAAATCTGTAAAGATGCTATTACACAAACTGAATATATAAACATTACAAAAATTATGTCAACAAATTCACCTCTCTTACCACGTCTTCATCATAACAGGTGGACAAAGTACTGAAAAATCAACCTCGGGGAAAAGGACTATTACTTGCAAAAGATGTAGTGCAAGTAGAGTAAAAGTTCTGTTCTAAATACTACTCAAAGTACAAATAAAAAGTAGCCATTCTAAAAGTACTTAAGAGTAATGAGTAGTGAGACTACATATACCCTGTAAATTTTTTCAAAAGTATCTTACATCGGTGCAATTTTCTTTTAAGGGTGTTTCTAAGTGAAAAATAAATTATTTGTTATTCATAGACTATAATTTTTTTTTTTAAAATACAAGATTAATTGCACATGAGAACACATTATATCCACCTACAATAAGCTGACAGAAAGCAGGTTAATGCGTTTAAAAGCAGAGTAAAATCTGTGTAACCTATTATTCAAAAATCTAGCTGTGACGTTGATATGTTAGGTTATACACTTTGAATTCTGACAAACAAGCTACGAGTGTCCATCAGTTGGTGCCCCAAACCAAGCTAATGCAGCACTGATACATGAAATTTGTGAAAACGTAACATTCTGTAGTGCATTTATTTACTGTTTAATGTTTAATGTAATTTAAGGCCATTTCGCCATTTCAGACAGCCATCAGTGACATGCAGTTTAAACAGTCTCTCGGTCATTAGACATTTACATTAAAACAGAGAAATGTCTAATGCAATGTCTAATGTTTTATTGACTTCTTTGCATTATTTATAGAATATTTATTTGTTTTTTAAGTTTTGCTGTGTAATTTGTTTTATTCTTTTAAAGCACTTTGGTTGTAGTTACATGATATATTAATAAAGGTTGATTTAATTTGATTGTGTGTAACGATTATGCGTCTTAGACACTTTTGAAGTGTTTGCTACACTTATAAGGCGTCCATGCCTTAAAATCAATTTGTCTGATGTCATTTTTCTACGCATAATTTAACTGGATGGGAATCATGGGGACTGATTACCATAGACAAGAAAAAAATAAACATACTAACTGTATGAAGTAGTACAGATACAGCAATAAAATGTACACATTTGTGCGTAATGTACTAAAGTACACATTTTTAAAACTATTAATAAATACAATTCCTGAGAAAAACTACTCAATTATAGTAATTTGAGTATTTGCCCCACTTCATCTCAGCAGTTACATTACTATGTGGTCAAATAATTTTACTTTTACACTAGATATTTTTTGGAATGAAAGTTGAATCATTCACCATACAACCAACCAGGAATTTACAATATACATAAATATGGTTGTTTTTGATTTCACACTGACTCACTTGTACCACTGAGCAGACCTTTTGCCAATCATTATGTGTAATGAGCAAAGCACTGCCTACCTGGGACCGAGCGAGGTCTGTCTGCTTTGGTTATGAGCCACAATCTAAACTGGGGATGCACAAATCGTCTTGCATTCCCAACATTTAGAAGAGGCCCACCATCTGCCTCCAAATCTGTCAAACACTCAGGTGCTTTAGAATTAAATAATGAACTCTCGTAGGTGAAGTGTGTATGGTCATTAGAGTCACCTTTTGTAGTGAAGGACACTACTTGTGTTAACTTGTTCACAACTCTGACATCCCAACAGTCCAGCAGATGACAGTTGTTCAGCACTAACCAGTGGCCGTTTTGGACAGCGCTGTCCAGTGCAGAGAGAACAGCATCTCCATGACAGCTGGACCCGAAAGAAATAACGCTCACCTGTTGACAATAACGACAGGCAGATACATAATTTAAAGCTAAACATATATTTTTCACCCACTGAATCATAGTGTTCATGATAACTTCTTTAAAGAAAACTTTCTTTTTACATTAGACATTTATACCACTTTTACAGATATGGAAAGAGAAATGTCAGGAAATAATGAGGAGAGGAGGGAAAATGTCACAAGTTGGATTGATCAGCACAGAGCACGTGTTAACCACTAGTCCCAAGCTCTGACTTTTACAATAAGATTTGATTTATTTTCACATGACCAAGCCAGTGAAATTTGTTTCCATGACATCCATATAGCAGTGCCATGACCTTATATACATTCGAGCAACCCAGGAGTAAGTGTCTTGCAAGGGCAAAATGGTGGCTTCCTGAGGGAATCGAACCCACAGCATTTTCATAGTTTCCATGAGCCTAAACTATTACACCATACCAACCATACCATGCTTACTTTTTTACTAAACAATGTTATTTTGATATTATCTTTATATTATTGTAGCATTTATTATTCTTTCAATTAGCTTTTATTCCTATATTTTCAGTTTCAGTGATTTTTAGGTTTGTATGTTGTTTTTATTATTGTAGCTCATTTTATTTCAGTTTTAGTTATGATTTAGTAGTTCAACATTTTAGCTCTTCAACATTTCTTAATTTATACACTGTAAGACATAGCCATTATTTATAAGATTCCATTTTGTGATTCAGTAGTGTTTTTGTTTTATCTGTGCTTTCAGAATTGCATAATGGGAAGTTTATCTCTGCTTGAAAATTGAAAATTTAGCTTTACAGTTTAACAAAGTGGATTTTATTGACAGTACATTCAGTCAAAATTATCCCTCCTGTAAATAGTTTAATGACAAATTATTTTTAATTTCTTAAGAAACTAATTTCTCTTGTCCTTGCCATAATAATAGTACATATTTTGCTAGTTATTTTGCAAGATTTAGTATTCAGCTTAAAGTGCCATTTAAAGGCTTAACTCGATTTATTAGCATAACTAGGCAAGTTAGGTTAATAAGCCAAGTTATTGGACAACAGTGGTTTGTTCTGTAGCCAAAAAAAATTCTTAAGGGAGCGAATAATGTTGAAAATAAAATAGTTATGAATCCTAAAAATGTATAAATATTAATTAATTGAATATTAATATTATTATTTGTCCAAACCATACAAAAATTCATTTCAAACAGTCAAATGAAAGTCACTTTGTTAAACTTTTCAACATCTAAAGTTTATGAACCAGAGATCAAAATCCCATAATGAAATTCGCAATTGTCAGAAATTCTCATTCAAAAATTCTCATTCACTCACTATCTTTCGGCTTATTTCCTGCTTTATCAGGGGTTGCCACAGTGGAATGAACTGCCAATTACTCTGGCAATTGTTTTACACAGCGGATGCCCTTCCAGCCACAAACCAAGACCTGAGATTCCAACCCTCTGTGATGGGAAACACCCATGCATTCTTCCATTCACACACTATGGCCAATTTAGTATATCCAATTTATATCCAATATAAGTTTATTTAGTATATCCAATATCCAACTTTGGGGGAAACCGGAGCACCTGAAGGAAACCCACAGAGACATAGGAAGAACATGCAAACTTTACACAGAACCATGCTACCACTTAGCCACTGTGCCATCAATCAGAAATTTCAATTAAATGTTAATGAAAAAAATACATAATAAAAAAACATAATAGGGCTGCACGGTGGCGCAGTGGGTAGCACGTTCGCCTCACAGCAAGAAGGTCGCTGGTTCGAGCCTCGGCTGGGTCAGTTGGCGTTTCTGTGTGGAGTTTGCATGTTCTCCCCGTGTTTGCGTAGGTTTCCTCCGGGTGCTCCGGTTTCCCCCACAAATCCAAAGACATGCGGTATAGGTGAATTGGGTAAGCTAAATTGTCCGTAGTGTATGTGTGTGAATGAGTGTGTATGGATGTTTCCCAGTGATGGGTTGCAGCTGGAAGGCCATCCGCTGCGTAAAACATATGCTGGATAAGTTGGCGGTTCATTCCGCTGTGGCGACCCCAGATTAATAAAGGGACTAAGCCGAAAAGAAAATGAATGAATGAATGAATGAAAAAAACATAATATTTTAATATTGATAAATCAATTGACCACTGAATCAAATCAAGCTGTATCACAGAAATGTTGAGATATCTACAAACATAATATCGTTGACTAAGAGAGTCAATAACAGGTCATATAGCTACTAGACATCCCAGTTACACCCCTAAACTTGAACTCAAACAACTTACCACTTTGTTGTCCACTTGGCACTGTGCAATTTGTTTAATCAAGTGGAGAGGGTGGATGCTTACTGCTGCTTCTCTGTTTATATCTGGTAAACACACAACTACAGGACCTTCATATTTAGACAGTAGGTTGGAGATGATTTCCACAGAGGTCACTGAGGGGTCTCCAGTATATGATTGAGGCATATGTCCATTCGCACAGGCCATAAGGTCTTCTTCCACTGCTGCTAGCCAATGAGGACACAGAGTCTTCCAGAGAATGGCCCGCTGTAGTGTGGACAAATGAGAGTGAGATTGACAAGGCACTGGTCCAATCACCGTGGCGGAAGGAAAGCGCAGGTATTTCTGCCACAGTTTGGATGAATTCACAAGAGAGGACACAAGACCCCTGAAGGGTGCAATCGTCTCTAACAGATAAACATCATCTGGAGATTGTGTTTGAATCCAGCTTGGCAGCTCGGGGATAGACTGTGTTGACGCTGATAAAAAACGCTCTGAAGACTCCCAGTTGCTTAATCCTCTGAGGAAAATGACTCGTTCTACCTCAGGGCAGCCCTCATTGTGCTCAATAATGGCAAAAGATACCAATAATCTGAATAAAGCGGAATGGCTCTGGAACAAGCTGGGTTTATACTGAGAAAAGATACGAGAGACAATCATGTAGGTAATCTCAGATTTGCTTGCTCTGGGCTGCATTTCACTACGAAACCTCCCGTCTGGGCTTTCCCTAGCTAAAGCTGACCGCAAAGTGAGCAGGAAACCACGAAGAGTGAAAAGATAACAGGGGGAAAGCTGGGCCACGTCCTGCAGGGCATTGTAAAGGGATGTGGTGAGCTCTGCTATTTGATAAAAATCAGTCATCATGGGTTTGTGCTGATCTATCTGTTGAGATAGCGCCTTGATTATTGTTTCAAGTCCAAGAGAGACACTCTGACACATATAGACCTGCGGAAGAAACTGAGGGTCCTGGAGAAGTGGTGTTGAGGCTTGCGTGACATACTCCATCAAGGAAAACTGCAATCATCATAACAATGAACATTAGGACCTATGCTTATCAAGCTTAACATTTAAAAAAAAAAGAACTTTTTGACCAGCCAACCTTGTTTTCAGAAAGTTTATGCTGAAGTGTCTGTTTTTTTGTTTGTACTTGATGATGTAGAGTCCATAGTGCTGAACATTCAGTCTGCATCAGTTCTGTCAGAATCAGGTCCCGAACTTCAGATGTGCTTGGAGAAAGATCAATCATTTGAACCTCCTCGAGAAATGAAGGATGAATTTCTAGCAGAAAATGTGGAGAAAAATGTTTTAAAAACCTATACAACCTACAGTATACTGCTTGCAGCAGGGGTTTTTCAAACTGGGCTGTGGCCAAAAAGTGTGAGAGAAACAAAATATATATATTTCATACTGTAGCTATAAAAGTTAATATTTAATATTTAAGATATTAAGGCATGTGGTTCCAGACATTGAAAATCAGGAAATTGAACTTTTTTGACCAAGTCAGGGAATATCAGGGACTTCTATTTTTTGCTTTAAATAGTTTAGTTGTCACTTTAAAAAAGTAATTTATTGTACCGCATCATGATTTTTAGACATTGTTTCGCCATTTTATTCCTTTCCTGCTTGTCAACTTGCAGTCACTTAACTAAGAAACATGCCAGGAAAACACACATTTCAAAGACTGGGTGTTAGACTGGGTGCTCTTAATTCTTTTCATTTTTAAGAAACAAGAAAATCTAAGGTAAATTCTCCATTGTTTCTATCATGATGACTATTCAATTAATTAACAATCATATTCAAGCTCAAACTGTTTTAATATTATGCAAAGCACCATAGCACCTTGTTTTTCCACTCATAATAAGCCATGGAAATTCAGCTTTTTAGTCAGTGAAAGTTAGGGAAAAGTCAGGGAATTTGACATTTGGCTAAGAGTGGGAACCCTGTCAGCTCTCTTTCGGAATTTATTGAAGGTTTATGACAGGGTTGATCATGGCATGCTTTTAAAGAAAAGCTGCTCTTCTGGTTTCTCAGATAAATTCAGTGTCAAGCTTTGCCAACTACTTTGTATAATGAACTCATTGTATGCAGAGGGTTGTACTTTTTTGCCCATTTCTAATGGTGTTGCACAGAGGTCAGTCTTAGGACCGTTTAAATATATGTGTGTGTGTGGTTTTATTAAAATTTTCATCTTGCATCTTCCAAAGGAAAATAGCAACTGTGTCTGCAACTGTTTTATCATAACTGGATTATGGAAATTTGCTTTATACAGAATACAGAATTTTAAAAAAAAAGTTTAGCCAACATGCATGTATACTATTTTCTTCAGTCAAACGATTTAGCATATCTCAGTGTTCCATGAGTCTTATCAGAATTTAAAAAAGCAACATTCTCTCCAGAACTGTTTTAGTACAGTACATTTTTTAATTGCATTGAACTAAATATGTTGCTCGTCAGAATTATCTAACGCGAAAGGGAATTTTAAAAGAGGATCATACAAAAAAAACATACTGTAACATCCACAATCACTTACCCTGTATCAGAGTTCGGATTGGAAGGGAAGTGCTCATAACAAGGTGAAAGTCAGGATGAGCAGACTGAACTGCGCAGCTATGACCACAAGTTTCTGGTGTTACAAATGCCTGAAGGACTTGCAGATTTGATATTGCTCGTTCAATATGCTTCACCAATACTCTTAGACCTGCAGCAGATGGAAGCAGGTTGCACTTAAATCATTCACATTTAAAAATGAATCTGAAGATCAAAGTGAGGAAGATTTTGCAAAAGACTGACCTTCTTTCGCTCCATGATTCAGTTTATCAAGTAACTCTGGATCACCAGCAGAAAGTGTAAGTCCATATTTAGCCTCTGCATGACTTTTGGACTGACCTAAAAAGAAAACTCACTATAACTTAATGAAATTTCTAAGCTTACATATAGAGTTGAAATCAAAATGAACAAAATTCTGAAGACAAAATGATCATTCTTTTAAAAATATTTCCCAAGCCTGTTTAATGGAGATTTTTTCAACACATTTTAAACATAATAGCTTTAATATCTTATTTCTAATAACTAATTTCTTTTGTCTTTGCCATGATGACAATACATCATATTTTTGTTACTTGCAAGAAACTAAAGGGCAAGTTATTGGCTTAATTAGCTTAGATAATTTAAGTTAGTTTTATTAGGCAAGTTATTGGACAACAGTGGTTTGTTCTGTAGCCAATAAAAAAATGTTATGGGGGCTAATAATTGTTACGATCACCAGCTATCTAGTGGCTAAAGATCGCTGGAGAACTACAATTCTGCCACGATTAATGAACTACAACTCCCAGCATGCACCTCGCACACACCGGTTCCTCATTTCCACTGATTATACACACAGCTGGTAACCCATCATGGACTGATATCCTGGACTATTTGAAGAGTTCTGATGCAAAAACCTCTAAATGCCGTTGAAAATGTATTCTTTATTGAGCATTTTCATCAGGCTCTTGTATGTAGAATCAGTAATTTTACTTTAAGGGCAAAGAATAAGTTCTTCTCATGATCTTTAATGTGAAATAACTCAACATAAACATAGGAGGCTGAGAAAAATGCTAATTTTCGATAGAAATTTCAGATGGCACTTAAAAGTTTTTGCATCTGAACTCTTCATTTATACACCACACTTGCACACACACACACAGTGCTGAGTCTTGTTAATCTGTTAACATTACGAAGCGTTTACCTTGCCCTGTTTTTCCATGCTGTGTTTTCAGACCCTCGCCTAGTTTATTGATTTTTGATGTTAGCCGCCTGAACCGATCTCCTGCCTGATTTTGACTACTCTTTTGGATTGCCCTTTATGATTCTGTTTGCTCCTGTGATTGACCCTTGCCTGCCGGACTATTCTGACTGACTATTGCAATTGGATCCTCAACCCCGTTGTCAGAACCGAATGTTACAATAATATTGACCTTAAAATTAGTTTAAGAAAATTTAAAAACTGCTTTTATTCCTTCCAAATTCCCAGAAGGGAAAATATTACAGGAAATACTGTGAAAATGTCCTTGCTCTGTTAAACATCACTTGGAAAATATTTGAAAAAGAGTACAAATTTCACAATATATATATCAGACATATATATATCATAGTTAAAACAAATTGTAATACTAACCAAGAGAAAACAATGTCTGAGAGTTGGGTTCCTCATCTTTATGACAATTTGCCAATAAAAGGCAACGTTGTGCTCGAGTATCTTTGTTCCCCCAGAGCAGAACACTTCGGACCAGATCGGAGGAATCCCCATGTATGTGATGCAGATCTACTCCAATTACTTGATTTAAAGCAATTTGAAATGTCTTACTGACAGGAATGGCCACATAGTGATCGGAAGTTGCAAAGGGAACATCATACAAAAGTGTAGCACGAGGGTCCTCCAGTGTCATATTCATTTCCCCAGTCAGACAAAGTTTGTGCCACTTCAGAAGCAGCTCTTGTCGAACATCGGGGCCAAACAGACCCAAGTAAGTAACAGCAGCTGCCAAAATGAGGGCATCACCTGGAATGCTTTGATTAGCCAACGTTGCTTCCTATAAAATATAAAATGATGTGTTGACAAGATTAATTTGAACAATACCTAGAGTCACATGCTTTTCCTCTCCATATGCACCAGACACTTTCTTATAAACATTCCGTATTTCTAGATTTCTGAGTATACTTCACGGAAGTGAGTGGGCTTGACAAACAACCTTAGACTTGTCATGGTATCTATTTATTTTATGTTTCTTTATTGAACCAGGTAAAAAAAAATATGTAGATCTAGATATCATTTAGAAGGGTCACCTAGCCCAAAGATCTGCAACACACAACTTTATGAAACTTTATTATTAATAAATAATTAAAACAAAAAATAACATAATAAAAGAGTTTAGTCTTTCGGCAATACCAAATTACAATCTGTTAAAAACACATGCACTGAGAAATGGATTCTTGTTGTTTGGTGTATAGGATAGAAGAAAATAATTAAATTGGGATGAATTCAGACATTTTCAGTTCAGACTGTAGAATATTCCAGGATGAGGGGGCAGCATGACTAAACCGAACCCGAGGAACAGTCAAATGATAGATGTTACTTGAACATAGGGCATAGTGACTTTTTGACCTTTGTAGAAGGGAACAAATGTATAAAGGCGCCAGACCAAGAGGAGCCTTATAGACAAGATATTGCTGCTCTCTGGTGATTTGAAGTGCTTGTTTTATTCTCATTTGTAAGTTGCTTTGGATAAAAATGTCTGCCAATTGAATAAATGTAAATGTAAACAATATGCATGAAAATTGCTTGAATAAATCCACTGAAATGTACAGCACAAATTTCACCCACCTTCCCTTCTGATATCCAGTCTTTAATGTGATGTTCAGCCAGTTTGAGAACAGCACATGACTCCCTCTCTTGAGCCTCAGTGGTACTGAGCTGGGCCTTCAGCAACTCCATGTCTTGTCTGTTGAGCTCCTGCTGTCTCTTCAGTTCATCTAGTCTTTCCCGCTCTGACTCCATCTGTAGCCTCAAAACATTCAGCCTTTCTCGACTCTCAGCCATGAGATTGTCCAAATCATGCTTTTTAGCCTTTTGAGGTGCTATGTGGCGCTGTATGCAAGCATACTGGTATACCGCTCTCACCCAGCAACACAAAGACTCACATGCCCGACTCATATCTCGCACCAAGTCTGGCTGAAAACTAGGTGCCTGTATGATGTGACCCAACTTTTGAATTGTCTCATTGGTTAATTTAGAGCAGTCAAAAAATTCCAGTTCCTGGTGGTGCAGGGAAAATAGAAAAAGCTTATGCAAAATGACAAAAACAAAAATCAAACAAAAACATTTTTGTAACACTTTTTTATGGATCAAAAATGCAAAATGCTGCATAACAGTCTTCCTAATGCATGCAGAATCTCTTAAAAATGACCTTATAATATGTAGTACTATCTGATAAAGAGTGTTTTTACAGCTAGTGGGAATGCAAAATGCTGAATATACGAATTATAAATCTATTTAATGTCACCCTGAAGAGACATAAGGTATGTTTAAATCTTTAGTTTAATGTATATATTGTGAAATTTGCCATGTATGTTTATAATGAGGTAACAGGCATGTGTATATTTGTAATGAGGCAACAAACACATGTAAATACTGCTGAGTATAAGTGTTTAATTCACGTTTATACATCGTGTTATAACACTCAGTTCTTACTGAATATTTACTAGAACTTCATCTATGTTAAGCTGCTTTGACACAATCTACACTGTAAAAAGCACTATACAAATAAAGATGAATTGAATTAACCTGAAAAAAGCTGGACTGCACCATAAGTTGTCTGCTACTGTCCCAGCCACATGGACGGTTGAATAGCATGCATATAATATCCATGACCATGACGACTCCATCAGGCGGCATCCTGTAGTGTCGAATCTCATCCAAATCAGACTGGCTCAAAGCCTGCAGAGCCTCCAGAGCTGCTTGGTACAGCGGACTCACCTACACACAACCAATTTGCGAAGAAACCAATTCCTTTAAAACCATAAGTTCAAAAACTAACATTTTGGAGTACTATAAAGTTTAAACGATTACATTTGAGTTCACAAAAAGCAGACCTGTTTAAAAGTGTCTTGAACTTGCTGAACTCGGAGCGAATTATCTTGTAGATTAGAAAGCCATTTTTCTTCCTTAACACTTTGGTGTTGCTTTTGTTCCCAGATTTTCTGTGCCGCATCCACCAATTTCTGCAGCTGGTCCAGACACTATACATGGATGCATACCATAGGGAGGAAAAAATACTTTATTTTAAAAAATTACTCTCTAAATGCATAATCAAATAGTATAGAAAAATAGCTTATTTCACTAAATCATCATTTACCATATCCTTCAGCTCAGCCATTATCAATGGAAATGATTTTCCCCCTTCATTTTACTCATGTGATGATACTGGTATTCAGTATATATTGGCAGCACTGGACTTTACCTGAATATTGAATTGAACTGAACCAAAACAGCTGAACAGATACACTATTGTCTTGCTAAAGCTGGTTTATATCCAGCCACATGCATCATTTTTTGATGTTTGTCTCTCTGATTCTGTTACTTTCCTGTTTAATAATAATAGTTGCTTTGAAGTAGTCTCTACTGCATAAAGTGCTATGACAACGTGCTATGAGACGTACCTTCTGTTTTTCTTCACATTTGGCCCTAAAGGTCACAACTTCCTGAGTGTACCTTGCAGCTGTGCCAGTCATGTCCTTCACATGTGCTAGAACCTTTGCCAATCTAATATGTGAAAATATGTCAATAATAAAAGAAACCCCAGAAAAATGGATCATTCAATGTTTGAATATTTCATATAGTACTGTTTAAACTATAAGTTTTTTTTCTTTTATGCTGGGTTCACACCAAACATGGAGTATTGTCCTAACTACACACGACACAATGTTGCGACCAGTGTTGGGGGTAACACATTACAAGTAACGCAAGTTACGTAATTCATTCATTCATTTTCTTTTCGGCTTAGTCCCTTTATTAATCTGGGGTCGCCACAGCGGAATGAACCGCCAACTTATCCAGCATATGTTTTACGCTGGCCTTCCAGCTGCAACCCATCACTGGGAAACATCCATACACACTCATTCACACACATACACTACGGACAATTTAGCTTACCCAATTCACCTATACCACATGTTTTTGGACTTGTGGGGGAAACCGGAGCACCTGGAGGAAACCCACGCCAACACGGGGAGAACATGTAAACTCCAAATGCCAACTGACCCAGCCGGGGCTCGAGTTACGTAATAATATTTTAAAAATTACTTTTCTAGGTAACGTGTAAAGTAACTCATTACTTTAAAATATTAAGTATGATATTTGAGTTTTTTCACACTTTAAAAAAAAAAAATGTAACTCGAGTTATGTTTTAGATGAATTAATACGCTTTTAAGAATATTTTGCTGAAAGAAAATGAGTGTAATCACGTTGAATCACACTCAATGAGAAAATGAGCTCCCCGCGGGAACAGACAGAAACCAAGATTGTAGAGTCTTACATTTCTGTGATGGAAGTATTCTCATTATTTTGAACACATGGCAGAAAAGGGGATAGTCTCAATGGACAGCGATTTTACTGAACTAATAAGACAAAAATACAAAAGTAGCAAACACATTGCTTTAAACTTTCATTAATCTGTATATACGGCATGTATAGCGTCAGGAATAGCGTTTATTTTATTAGTTTTTTTTTTATGGTAAACGGAGAGCTCCTCTATTTAAAAATATATATATATATATATATATAGAAAAATACCCTGCAAGTTCTGAAAGAGATCAAGCCTCAGGCAGGTATGAAAAAGTAACTCAAAAGTAACGTAACATAACTTTCCATAAGTAACGCAACTAGTTACTTTTTTGGGGAGCAACTCAATATTGTAATGCATTACTTTCATAAGTAACTTTCCCCAACACTGGTTGCAACATGCAATAAAAGCTATCTTTTACATCTTAAAATGAGTTTTTGTCCTAAATATCATGAAACGTTTCTATTTTCAGTTTCTATTTCTTCAACATCACAGCTGAACAACAGCATAAACTACTATAATACTAAATTCACCCGATAGTAATTTACCTCTATTCCCATGTTTGCATTGCTTTTGTATGTAACTTAGTCGCACGAAAACTTAATTCCACATTTGGTGTAAACCCAGCATAATGTTCTGTAAAAATAGTAATGTTGTCAAATAAATTTCACATTTTTTTCATTTATAATATTATAATAAATATTATTCTATATTTTTGGATGGTAGTGAATGTATTAATACATCAGCTGTACTAATACTCCCCTTACCGGCTATGCTGAACTCTGTTTTTCTCAAACAGGTGGTGACAGAGAAAGAAGAACTGAACCATCAGCTCTATGTAGGACTGACAGCCAAACGGTTGAAGATGGAGGAGCGTGACAGCATATTTTGAAGCCAATAAATGTATCCCTGCCATTGCCTTAGAAATACTAGCTGCTAAGTTATCCTTGGCAACTAGAAATTCAAAAAAACACAGGCAAAAACAAATGTGTTAAATCCATTTGTTAACATTAGGAGTAGAATTAGGATTGTATTAATTAGTTTCACCTGTACCATCTGTCTCAGGAATCTGCTGACTGGCTTTTAAATGATACAAAGCACTTTCAACTAAAGCTTCAGAGGTCCAAGGTTGAAACACTTCTACACAACAGCAGAGACTCAAAGCCTTGGTGATATGTGGAAGAAAACGGTAAGATTTCCCAGGGATTTTTTCTTCACATTTGTCCCGGAGGAAAGGATAAAGAAGAAATACATGCATACTTCTTTGAATGTTTCTGAAATACCTGCATGAAAAAAATACATATTACTATGACTTAACTTTCAATACTCATGCTATATTGGCAATTCACTATTTTTAATTTAATATGAATTTATGAATTGATATTCACTATTATTTTAATAGTCATATTTACAGTCATTTATTTACAATTTACAGTTATTCATTCCCCTGGCAAATTCTGACTTAAAGTTACTTTTATTCAACCAGCAAGATTGTTTTTACTGTAAATGACAGATGCTTCATCTAAAAGATAATAAGACGATGTACAAGAGGTATCAAAAATTTCAGCTTTTATTTACATTTGAACAAAACCTTTAAGTCCGAATTTGTCAGGGGTGTGAATAATTTTGGGCTTGACTGTATATTTAATTATTAGTAATAATGCTATATTGGTGGTTTCTATATTTGATTAATTGATTCTGTATTATGTATATGATCTTACACTTCAATGGAAAAATGTAATTCAAAAATCAAAAAGATTTCAACAGTACAAAAACGGTTATAAGAGCTGAAAATTAAAGCATAATTAAAAATTCTGTTGAAACAACAGTGAATTATATGAAAATTGTTGTTAAAAAGTAAATGATTTGAAAACAAATGGATACTTATAGCCTACATTTCAAGAGCTTGATCATCCTTCAAATAACATTGTGTATCTTTCATCAACGCTTTCATCCGCAGAGTCACATTCTTCAGTTCCTCATCTGAATACAGTCCAGGGAAGCTTCCATTGGCCATCATTACCAGCAGCTGATCTTTCACAGCTTGGCTGGTATTCTCGTGAACCAGTAGAACCAAATGTCCAGCACTCACCCCAGTTTGGCTCCAAATGTCTTTCATCATTCCCCATAACTTTGTCTCATTTTCAGAATGAACCTCGACTAGTTGATATCCCGTTAGAGCAGCTGCTAGACGCACAATGGTCTTTCTGCCAGTTTTCTTTGCTGCTCCAAAAAGTGCCCCATGTCCACCAGGAATGAGAAAAGCTCGGATAACATGCACAAGTTGGTGTACGTTCTGATGATGCACAGCCCATGTTGGATTATAGTGAGTGTTTTCAGACTTTTCATCATTACTTTCTTCTCTGATTTTAAGACTATGAACTAGCTGGTCAACCAACACATCAACATCTGTTTCTTGATACACACAGGTGCATTTGAAATTATGATGCAGAAGAATGTTTTTTGATGTTTCACAAAGTTCTGGACTGAACACCACATTCTGGATGGAAGAAGCCGTTTCTTGTAGACGTTGCAGAAACTCTTTGCGTGATGATGGTTTTTGCTTAACATAGTTTTCAACAGAATGAGAAGAAAAAGAAGAAAACAACAATGGAAATGAACAACTTGAAGATTCAGATATCAACTCTGATGTTCCTGGATCACTCTCAAAATTTCCAGCATTTTTTATATTTTCATTAGTGTTTGAGGATCCATCTTCATTCATTCCTGTGCTGTACAAGCTGGAGTTGCTTTCTACATTGGTCTCTTTGCTCTCTGTCTGAACTTCTGCTTTTACAAGCCAAGAAATCAAATTTTCTTCCATCTGCGAAGAGCTTGAATCCAGTTGCTGGTTTACATTGTATGTGCTTGTTACAGATAACATGTCCGTAGGGCTTGATGTATCTACTGGAAGTGTTTGGGATTCAGTTGACAACATTGTGCCAAAGTTCTTCTCAGAAACTTCAGCTATAATTGAGATAAGTTTTCGGCATGCATCTTCTGAATCTAGGCAATCACCAAAAGTGCGAAAACACTCATGCATCCACAGACGGACAATGTTGAGGTCGTGTTCAAGAACAGATGGAAAAGAGACTGATTTCTCAGTTGAAGAGTAGCTTCTAAAACCAAAACTACTCCGAAGAGCCTGCTGGCCATCAAACCTTGACCTCCAGAGATACATCCCTTGAAACACCTTATGAATAGCATGCAAAGAGAAGATAAAGTTTGGACTCGAGGCTACAGTATAGCATTCACGCACTGCAAAGTATACGTCAAGAGTTGAGGTAATAATGCAGTTTGCTCTGTCTGCAAGGCTCTGCATTGGTTGTATTTCTTTCAGCCACAGTTGCAGTTTTGAGGAATGAATAGAAAAGAGTGTTTCAGAAGTCATACTTGGGAGAGTCAAGATGACAAACAGTTGAGAGAGCCGTGGAGAAATCCAGTAGCTGTCGCTTGCCTCAGGAACACTGCAAGTGGCTAGATAATTAATGGGTCTTGATTGAAATAGCTTGAAGTGAGAGCCGTCTGATACCAACACTTCACCTCTAGAAATGCACTGACGCAATGTCTCAAGAGTCATAGATGTTTTTCCACAAGCATCTGCAGAGAAGAGAAAATGTAGCTATTATTTATTGCAAATTGAGACTTATAGAGAAGATAGTAAGTCGTAAGCTCTCAGTAAGATAATGCGCAGTTGCATTGAAGGACGTAATAGCCAATCAGAAGCATTCAAATTGCTAAACAGGAAAATAGCCTGTTATCAGAATCAAAGCAGTAAAGGGTTAGTTCACACAAAAAATTCAATTCTGTTTAATTACTCACTCTCATGTTGTTCCTTCGTTCATTTTCAGAATACAAATTAAGATATTTTAGATGAAACCTGGGAGCTTCCTGATCCTCCATATACAGCAACGGGCCTGACTCATTCAATGTCCAGAACATTTGCCTTCAGGGGTTCAATCAAAATATTATACTGTTTTGGCACATTAAACAAAAATAACAACTTTATTCAATTTTTATTTTATTTATTATTTATTTATTTATTTTATTTATCCTCAGTGTCAGTATAGGGTGCACATTCACGAAAGGCATGTGCTCTTTATGCTTAGTTACACCTCTGATGTATACCTCGGATGCACCTGTGCTTTGTTTCAAACAGAGGAAGTTATGCACAGGTATCTGGGGTTACATCAGTGCACGTATCTCGTGAACGTTTGCCCTATACTGACACAGAAGAAAAGAAACTGTTGAATGAAGTCCTTTATTTCTTTCTTATGTGCACGCAGATAAATTCTTGTAGCTTCATAATATTCAAATTTAACCACTGAAGGCATATGGTCCTTTTTTATTATGTTTTTGAGGATTTTGCTGGACTTTGAATGAGCCAGGACCATTGCTGATTTCATCCAAAATATGTTAATTTGTGTTCAGAAGATGAAGATCTCTGTGGTTTGGGACAACATTAGGGTGAATAATTAATAACATGATTTTCATTTTTGGTTAAACTAACCCCAGCAGACACACAACGTCATAAGACATTCGTATTAGGTTAGATGTAGGTCACCAGCATCTAAATGTTATTTTGACGTCCAATAATGACGTAAAATGATGTTGACATTTTGTTGATTTTATGTTCTGTTGTAAAGTGACCAAAATCCAACGTCGAGCCAACATCCTAAACCAATGTCATATTGACGTCAAATACTGACATTTATTCGTCAGGTATGACAACCAAAATCCAACATCTGATAGACGTCATATTGCTAACATCCACACAACATCAAGCTGTAACATAATTAGACGTTGATATTTTGTTGTTTTTAGGTTGCGCTGGAAAGTAACCAAAATGCAACGTCTGTCCGACGTTGGACATTGACGTCGGCCTGACATTGGGTTCTGACTTTAACCCAATTTTCATTTACAAACAAAATACAATGTCCCACAACATTGGGATACAACGTCAATCTGACATCATATTGACTTCCTGTGCCTGCTGGGACCCTTTAAACTGTCAGTCATGAAGAAATTTTAATTTTCCTTGATGGACACAAACAAAACAAATCACTCCTTGAAAGAAAATTAAACTCCTCTGTCACAAAACTGAAAGTACTGTGAGATCTGGCAGGTCATAAAAAACTAAATAAAAGCAAATGGCTGTGAGCAGAGGGAGATGAAGGAAGTGGGAACTTGTGGCTCATCATTATCAATCACAAGCTCATCAATGTAATCTCTTGCTGTCATCTCTTTTCTATCATTATTAATAGGCAGACGCTTCCTTAAATATTTAACTATATCATTGAGATTAAACTAAGTGCAACGATGCAACACAAAACTATTTAGTAGTGCGTCCATTTAACTTTTATGTTACAAATACACTACATTTTAACTAACAGCTGATGCAAATGCTTCCAGGATATCAGCATTCTGAACATTTAATACATGTAATTTCTAAGTGAGGTTAGCACTGCTTTTATCAATAAATCAGGTAACGTTCTTTGCATCGTCATGACAGCACTGCACATTGTAATTTATATAAAATGTGGTTTGAGTGAAAAATGTCAAAAGGTGAGACAGAGTGACATATAAACAGAATATAACATGAAGATTAACAGGTTACGTGTCGTGTTCATTGTCACTGATACCACAAATCTGCAAATAAGGACCTTGATCCTAGGGTTAAAGGGCACCTATGATGAAAAACAACTTTTGTAAGCTGTTTGGACAGAACTGTCTGTAGGTATAGGGTGTCCACTGTCATATTGGAGTGATATAAACTCAACAAGTCTCTTTTTTAAAAATTCCTGACGTTAAAATAGGATCCAAATCCCAGTGATTTTGAGGCCCACCGCAACGTGACGTAGGAGTGCGGTTTTCCCTGCCCAACAAATTGATTGTCAGGCGCCATGTTTCTGTAATAACATATATACACATATCCACAAAACTTTTTTTTTTTTTGCAAATAAACTACGATTAAAATATTTGTTACAACTATCTGTGATTTTTATAAGTTTAAACACGTTTTTAAAACAGAGCATGTTTGTAATAAAGACAGTAAAATCGCTATCTAATTCTTAACCGCTATAATCACCACGGCTGCATGGTGTCAGTAAACAATATATATGTGTGTGTGTACTGCAAACGGCATTTGTGTGAGACTCATCATTTCAGAAAGGCTTGAATAAACTCCACCACAAATACGTGAAATAAACTTACTTGGTATTTTTGACTAATGAGCTGTATTTCAGCTTCATCCGAGTCTGTCTCGGTCACTGTGCTGTTTATCTGATGTAACGCATGATGAGAAGCAGACACGCACGTGAGAATGGTGGGTGGGGAGAAGCAGCTCATTTGCATTTAAAACCACACGCTACAAAAACAGCTACACTGTACTCAGACAATAAAATGGGCATATTCTGGAGGATTATCTGTTGGGTATTTTTAGCTGAAACTTCACAGACACATTCTGGAGACACAAAAGGTTTATCTTACATCTTGTAAAAGGGATAAAATAGGTGCCCTTTAAGGAATATAAATATATATTTATATAAATATAAAATTCAGAGGCCTCTGGGCACAATGTCTTTTAAAATACTTGTTAAATTCACAATTTAACAGTAAGTGAATTTGTATTAGGTGTATTAAGTATCACAGTTGGGACAATTTACTTATAACAAGTACATATATTTACAATTTACAAAGACTGAACTCATTTGTAAAGCATTTAAAGCACACATTTTAGAAATATACTAATAAAACAAATGGAAATTAGAGGTGTTAAGCATATTTGTTCAAGTGCACTAAAGCAGTACTGAAGTTAAAATATAATTTTAAATGTATATTTTTAGTGTATGACGTTTACAAATATATTTTATTCAAAAATATATGTACTACAAGTATGTAAATACAAATAGATTTTATTTAGAATTTTATTATCAAAATGCTGTTAACACCAAGTGGAAATTAATATAGGCTCTTTATACACTATGTAAAAATAGCTGCAGTTTCTTTGTAATAAATTTAATAGTAGATGCTGTTTATACACTCCCAATAAATATCATTTATTAAATACCCACAAGGCACTTGTGACTTTATTTTTTACATTTTCATGATTTAATTTTTAAAATATACTTCTCTCTTATTGAAAATAATCATATTTACAATCCCATATGTAATGGGGGAAGAAGAAGAAGTTTGGCAGAGGGAAAATTCAAAGTGGGTTCATGATCGATCTGATCCAAAAATGTTGCTGTGCACTTTACAACCTACACCACTGTGCCTGTCAGAAGTCCATCTTCAATGTTGTTTATATCAATCAGACATTGATGGGTGAAGACTGTGTAAATAGCTTCTGCTGACAAGTTACATTATTTGTATTTAGGCTAAACATAAATTGCCATTTTTAATCTTCTCCTCACATGGGCCGCAAATCTGCATGGCCCCTGGGACCGTGCCAATTATGCCCATTGGATAATCCCAGCCATGACCTCAGGTAAATCATAAGGAGCATAAAACATTAAGCAAGGTAAGCCAGGATTATATTTTTTCAGCATCAAGCCTTCAAACAAAAATCAAATATAACTGATGAAACATGAAAAGGTAATGAATGATTCTCCAGTTGCCTATTCATTGTAACTTCAAACACTCACCAAATGGTGCTTCATGAAGGTCGTCAATGAACAGAAGTAAGTCTGGCTTTTTTGAGACTTTCTTGTTGTGTAGCTGAGTTTTCTGATATCTAACTTTCTCAAGTGTCTTGCACAAGACAGAAGGGCGAAGGCCTGGACTGGTTGGTAAATGTATGTGTGCTCTTGCTTGTGATACTAAAGACTTGCACAGCATCGTTTTGCCAGAACCAGACTCTCCAACAAGAAGTGCTGGCTGATGAACATCCAGCAGCATGTCCAGAAGATATGCATGTCTTTCATACTGTAACAAACACAAAACGTACAGACACAGCTCAAACACATCGCAATTGCTGAATGAGGAAAATATCATCTTGATGCTATATGTACTCTATAAAAAAAAAAGACAAACCTGAGGCACAGCTGTGAAGAAGAGCTGTGGACTCTTACGAGTGCTACAGTCAATGAAATTGGTTGTATCTCTCATTTCCTCACTGAATTCAAAGAAATGCTCAAATACTGTGCCTTCTGGAGGAGTCTCAACTTCACAACAGCTTTTATACAAGGCCTCGCGTGCAAAAAGATCAAAATGCAGCCAGTGCCTATGACAGGAATATGTATGTAACTAATATGTAATGTTTTGTGCAAATTAAGACACAATATGTAATTTTTATCACTAGAGGGCACGTATTCACAACAAACAGTCATCTTCATTACCTAAAATTTCAAAAACTAGAATTATTTTTAATTCATGGCTTCAACGTGACTTATCTATCTATGGCAGGGTACTTATATCTAAAGCTGAAGGGCTGTCTTGATGTGTTTATCCTGCGATGTCCCTTTTTGTCAGTGACAAAATTGCTGATAATGTAAATAAAATGTTATTGAATTTCATATGGAAGAATAAATCCCATAAAATTAGGAAATCAGTCTTATCTAACAGGTGCTCAGAGGGTGGATTGGAGGTTTTAAATTTCAAAGATTTAATTAGCTCATTTAGAATTAATTGGTTACAAAGATGTCTCTGTAGTAATAACTCAATTTGGTACTATATTCCCAATGCCATATTTGATCAATTAGTTGGCTTAGACTTTCTTTTAAAGTGTAATTTCATCCCTTCTAAATTGCCAATTTCCATCTCTAACTTTCACAAACAAGTTTTACTTGCTTGGAAATTGTGTTACGTGCACAATTTTTTCCCACAAAGAAATTATTTGGAATAATTCTACTGTCTTAATTCATAGGGAATCTCTTTGTATTGATAGGTGGTTTAAAAAAGGAATTGTTTTTGTTTTGGACCTATTAAAAAATGATGGCAATATTCCGGAATATGACAAATTTATGACATTGTATAATTTTCCTCTGCCAGCCAAATCCTTCAGTTGTGTTATAAAGAGTTTGTCACCAAGTTATGTGCATTTATTTAAAATGTTTCTTTACTTTAATGAGAGGAAAACAATTATGCCTAAACATTTTTTGGATGGAGTGTCTTTTTTTGATAAAAAATGTGACAACAGACATGTCAGACGATTGTTACATTATTCTGTCCTATCCTATCCTCCCTAAGATGTACATTTTTCTAGACCAGTTTTTCTGAAAGTATATTCAATGGAAAAGAGCATGGTTATTACCTGAAAAGTTCAGCATATCCAACAAAATAAGAGATACATTTTAAGATTTTGCATAATGTATATCCTACGAATTCCTAAATTGCTAATTATTTTGATATTTAATTTGTGTATGTTCTGCAATATACTTCTGCAATGTTGTACTTTCTGCAATATACATGAAGAAACTTTATTTCACTTATTCTATAGTTGCACTCACGTTAAACTTCTTTAAGATAACATTATTTTTTATTTATCATACACCTTGTTAATCCTTGTTTAAATATGATTTAAATTTGTATATTTAAATATATTTCTGTATTTCTCTGGCAATGATCATGCTCTCAATCTTATTGTTAACTTTTTTGTGTTACATTGTACATTTCTTATACACAAAAATAAGTTCCGAAAGGCAATACATAGATTTAATGCTTTCCTTGCTGAAATTTCGTTCAGCAAGGAAATATTATTAATAATAAGAAGAATAAGTTTTTTCCTCTTTCTTTCTTTTCTAACTTTTGTTATTGTATTTTCTCTTCAATGCAGTGATGTTATTTTTCTTGTATTCAATAATAAAAAAAAAGTTGTCATCTTCATTACTTCCTATGGGACTCCTGAATAAATCATGTTCATAAATGAGTATTTAAAACTTCTTATCATGGTAATATGAAAGACTGAAAGCCATGGAAGTGAATCAAGACAGCTGAAGCAATAGCCGATGAGAGAAAACAGCATGAAATTCTAGTGGTTTTTGGATATTTTAACGAAAAGATTTTACATATTGTGCCTTTAAAATTTAAAATAAAGATTATTTGGGTACTTATTACAGGAAAATGTTATATTCATTGTTATTTGCAGTTTGTTTGTGCAGTTTGATTTGAACATCTAAGACATCTTCACATGTGAAATACCTTGGGTGCAAATGTCCTCCAAATCCCCAAATATAAGCAACAATAAACATGTTTCTTGTGTGCAACCCACAATGAATAGAGGTAGCCATGGCATCAGTGCATGGTGGCTGGAAAACTCGTGCACTGTCTAATAAGCAAAGAATATGAAAGAAAGATTTATTTGCATTGTTAACCAAAATACTGAACACAGATTATCAGTCTCTTAAAACTTTACAGCATGCAAACACAACTTTTCAAAAGTAATCTCTGGACTGGTATAATCTGGTATATAGGTTATACTACAGTTTAGCATATAGTTTACAATACTATACAACATAACATAGTAAAAGCTGTATGTAAACGTGGACCACAAAACCAGGCTTATCTTGCACAGATATATTTTGGCAATAGCCAAAAAAAACATCATATGGGTCAAAATAATAGATTTTTCTTTCATGCCAAAAAATCATAGGATATAAAGCAAAAGTCATGTTGCTTGGAGATATTTTATAAATTTCCTACAGTAAATATTTCAAAATGTACTTTGTGATTAGTAACGTTAATTGCTAAGGACTTCATTTAAATAACTTTAAAGGTGATTTTCATTTTTTTTATGTTTTTCAACCCCACCAGAATACACTACCTGACAAAAGTCTCGTCGTCGATCCCAGTTGTAAGAGCAACAAATAATACTTTGACTTCTAGTTGATCATTTGGAAATGAATGATGAATCATCTGTTGAACTGCATCCCAATCATCACAAATACTGCAGAAGACCCTCATGGACCCAAGATTCTCACAGAAATCAGTCAAGTTTGGTGAAGGAAAAATCATGGTTTGGAGTTACATTCAGTATGGGGGCGTGCGAGAGATCTGCAGAGTGGATGGCAACATCAACAGCCTGAGGTATCAAGACATTTGTGCTGCCCATTACATTACAAACTACAAGAGATGCGCGGATCAGCTGAAATGTCACCTGAATTCGCGGCTTCATCCACCCGCCACCCGCCCGCACATATAATTTTATGTGATATATATATCCACACCCGACCCGCACCCGATCGTCACTTTAATAATTCTAATTCTTTGTTTTAAGCATGATGATCAGCATGGATCATTCGTTATTAACAGCAGATTCAGTGAGCTAATCTGAGCATCCCTTGCCAGAGACAACATGGAAGGGGCGTACTGTATATCAAGGCAGCACCGCAGCACAGGTCCACACATGCATCCACGTAAATTCCAGTGGTATGTTTTGCTGTCCTGACGAATGTAAGAACTTAAAGTGCTTGTCTGACTTTGACTTGACCGGCCTTTCGATTTAGCACACACATGATGTTTCATATTTGATGTACCGGTCTTGTGGCTTTCATATAAAGCGCTTTACAGCCGTTGCATAGCCTATTACATACCCAGCACTTGATTCAACCTCGTTACCCTCCTCTAAAACGCTCCCACACTGCACTTTTCTTTCCTTCCTTTTGTTTTATTTTTAATTCTCCCTTTTAAAGTTTCTCTCGGATCGGTTTCACCTCCATTTCTGCTTTAACAAATGTGTTAACAAATACAATGCAAAAATCATTAATAATTAAACTCATCCACCCGTGACCCACCCGCAATTAATCATAATGTATTTTTTTATTACCCGACCCGCCCGACCCGCAGATTATCCGCAGCGCTCGCAGATATAACCACCATCCGCGCATCACTACAAACTACAGAAGATGGTAAATTCTTCAGCAGGATTGCACTCCTTCTCATACTTCAGCCTCCACATCAAAGTTCCTGAAAGCAAAGAAGGTCAAGGTGCTCCAGGATTGGCCAGCCCAGTCACCAGACATGAACATTATTGAGCATGTCTGGGGTAAGATAAATTCTGGGCGTCCTGCAAGAACGCTTTCTTTGCCATTCCAGATGACTTTATTAATAAGTTATTTGAGTCAGTGCAGAGATGTATGGATGCAGTCGTCCAAGTCATACACAATATTAATTCTTTTTCCACTGCACCATGACTTTATATTCTATACTGTACATTATTTCTGTTAAGTAAAAATACTTTTTTCTCAGCAAAGTCAGACCTTACTGTCCTAATTAAATAATTAAAAATCAAGGCATGATCATATTTTAATTTGGTAAAATAAGCGGAATCTAGAGGCCTTTGCCTTTCATATAAGCCACTTCTGATATCAAATGATCAACTAGAAGTCAAGTTATTATTTGTTGTACGTAAAAAAAGGATAGGTGACAAGACTTTTGTCAGGTAGTGTAGTTACAGGCCAAATATTGTCAGATTTTAACAAGCCATACATCAATAGAAAGCTTATTAATTCAGCTTTCAGATGACTGTAAAATCTACATTTCAAAAATAATCCATATGAAGGGTTTTGTGGTCCAGGGTTACTGCTCCTTCAGCTATGGGCAATTTATAGTAAGCTATGATAATTGTCTTAAGACATGTCTTTTCATTTTTTTCACTAGTTTATTTATTTAATTTAGGTGAATGGATGCAACAAAAATATTTTTTAAATATGCAAAAAAGTATTATGTGGTCTTTAAACAATAAAAATACATTGCAAACTCTTCAAGTTATTACAAAATACCCCAGGACATGAAAGTGCCCATTGGTTGAAGAAACACATAAATATGAATAGAAATTTCTACCTCCTGTTTTGGTTTTCCTTGAAGTGTATTTCGAGCCTCCTCCCTTCACAGAATGTTCCAAAAGTGCACAAAGGATCTTAATGAAACACATTATCTCCTGCAAACCCTCTGTAACTATGGGAGAATAAACTGTGTTTTTAAGAAACACTAATGTGTCAGAGAAAAGATCTTCGGAAAGCTGTCTCCACATTTTCAGAGTAATCTGGTCCACAATGTGCTCCCTAGAGAAAACATCCATCTCACTCTTCCACACAGATCTCCACAGGTTCTCACCAGAAACATACACTAAACTGCAGTGTGCCACTACAGAGGGTGTTGAATCACCAAGGTTTGTAATCTCAGTTAGTATTTTTAGCTTCAATGGTTCAATTTTCTCTCCTGATGAGAGGTAAAGATGAGGATGTTCAAGATCACCAAGAGTTGTCAAAGAGTCCAACCAAGCAGGTTTGCAGACTGGATCGCCATCTAGCACAATCCAATTCACATGTTGTGTTTGCACAGTCTTCTTTCTTTTGGGAGGGGTGATAGGCAATGTCTGTTCTGAGTGTCTTAATGCTTTAGTGAAAGCTCCATCAAACCAGGAACTGTCCTTGCCAAAATAACCACCAAAAAATTGTTTGTTGGTCAAGGCATTGGGGAATATAACCTCGATGCTCACAGGAGGGCAACATGGCATAGGCAACTCATGGTAGTCGTCTTTAAAATCTCCTTTATGGTCACCTGCAGATTCAACATCAAGAGTCCTGGAATGTTTCTGAAGTGTACTTGCTAGGGTTTGATATAAAGTTGTTTTGCCACAACCTGCTGGTCCAAGAAGCACTATAAGATTGGAAACCTTCAAAGCTTGATGTAGGATCAACGCATTGTGAAGCATCTGTGTGTCTGCATGAAACCCTTGACGCTGCAACTCATCTTTTACTGCTTTTCTCAACATATTTTGTTCTTCTTCATCAATAATCTGTTGTAGACTTGCAAAGTGCCTTACTTTTGGAAAGATTTCCTCAAATATTTTATGAAATTTTGATGCTCTCTTTGGATCTGAGACAGTATTCTGCATGACTGACAGAACTCCTTTGATTGTTGCTTGCTCCTCTAACTCCGCATTTATAATTTTCTTAGGCTGATTGGCAAACTTGAAATGTTCTCTGAACTTGTCAGTTTCTTTCAAATGATGAAAGAGGTTTAAATGTGTTCCAGAGGAAGCAATCACATTTCTGAGAAGGACAAGCCAAGAGGTCTGATGTCCACTGACAAAATCAGGAAGGCAATGTAAATCCTTTGCAAGCTTAAAGAGACAGTCCAGGCGGCGACTTAAATCAGCAGCTTCAGAAAATCCGAATGACAACAACATAACTTCTGCAATGATTCTGTAGTGTGGCTTCATCAGTGTGACAGGCCTCACCGCAGCTCTCAAATTTTCTGGTATCTTAGTTGAGTAGCCATTAGCTGAGATTGTGATACATCCATAAGTAAGCTTGACCGGGATATATTTTTTCCCAGCAATGACACATTCCACCTCGTTTACTGTATTGTTATTTTTTTTGATGAATTCACCACTGCTAGACTTTCTATCTGAAGAGAACAACTCATGTTTTTCCTCTTGTGTTTGTCTTTGAACTGCTGATAAAATTAGATGAATTTCGGTCAAGTGTTGTCCCAAATCAGACAACGTCCCTTGTTCCAACAAATCCACTGAATCAAGTACTAGCCAAGCTCCATTTTGAAGAGTACCAAGAAGCATTTGGGAAATGACTGAGGATCTAGTGCTTGAACAACACTTCAAGATAACCACTTGTCGACCCAGTGCGTAACCCAACTGCACAGCGGCATGCTGCTTGCCTGACATGTGGGGTCCACTGATGAAAGCACACTTGAAGCTGGAAAGAGCAAGAATTATGCCCATGTAAGCTTGTTCAGTTGAAGGGGTATTCACCATGGTCCAGTTCTCAGGTCCAATGTATTCATAGCCATATGGCAATTGTGTGCGCAGAATATCAACACAGACAGACTGATCCTCTGAAGATGGAAGTAAATCACTAGCAATGGCATTTGCATTTGGAATAAGGTAATACTTCATAAGCTTCTGCCATTCAAAAGAGGTCTCCAAATCTCCTTTCACTTTGACAAGCCCATCAGCTTGGCCAGAGTGCTTCAAGATCAACATAATCAAGGCACGCAGAGCTGTCAAGATGCGCTGAGATGGGTTCTTATTTGAATTTGTGGAATTTTCATTTATAAGCTGGCACAAATAGTGCAGTTGTGCTGCTTTTTGGGACTTAATTCTCCTCCACATGTCAGCAGTAGTACAATTTGACTCCTGGATTGTACTAAACCACAACACCTCTTCTGCCACCAATAGAGATTGCAAAGGATACTGAGATATTAGTTTTAAAAGTGAGGGAGCTTCATGAGCTACTTCAGAACTGTTAATCTTGTTGTTCCCAATCAGGTCTGGGTTTCTAGGAAGCTTTCCGAGCTTTGATTTTTGCTGGATGGCTAAGCATTTTATAAATGTATGTTTCACTGCTTGATTTAACTTTTGCTCAAATTGACCAAGCCAAGTCACAGGACAGAGGTTTGACTTAAGAGGACATACGAAGGGAACGTATTCATCAAATTCTCCATATACGCCATGTACCAACATTCGCTCATTAGTAAGAGCTGCCAAGTCATGTGTACTGCAGACATTACCTTCGACTTGAACATCAAGTTGCTTCACTCCTGTGAAGCATTTCTGAATGAGTTGTAAAAGGGTGGAAGGTGCTGGAAGTTGTAAAGAGAGAAGTTTTATCACCTCTCCATCATTGAGACAGTAGAGTCTGGGGAACTGGCTCCGTGCTGACTCTAATACATTAAGAAAGTGATTGGAAATCTCCTCCATAGTTGTGAGTCCATTCAGAAAGGCAGCACGTAGACTCTGTCCTTGTGAAGTGTCATTGAACTCTGTTCTTGTACTCAGCTGAACAAAACTGCATACATGTGGGTCATTGACTGTGATCTCAATGATTTCACGAAACGTCTTATCTGCCGGGTGAAACCTCTCTTGCTACAACAGAAGAATTATTGATTAGTTAGAGAAAACTGCTTCGCTCGAACTGAGTAAACAAAAGAAGCATCAAATCAAAAAACACACCAACTCAAACTTTTGATGCACATTTTCATTGAATGTTCGTCTTATAAAGATCCATTTCTGCTGATATCTCTCAAATATTTCAAGCAATTCATCTGTAGTAAATCAAGTAAGTCAAGAGACAAAGTAAAACAAGAAATTAATATTCTGTAACATTTTTACTTCCCAAATATACATTATTGACACCTATGTTTTTTCTCAGAAATTTACCCAGCTCTTGTAAAAACAGCAGCCATTGTTCAACATCTTTATGAAACTCATCAACATGTGGAGAACGCAGCATGTCAGAAAGGATCAGAACACTTTCCCTAGAATGAGCTAGAAGTGTCTCTATACCTGAAAAGAAATGTACAGAAATAGACTGATGAAAAAATTGACAACTTTATCAGTACCAGCAGATGAGACCAGCTGAATAACAGAGAATATCACTCACCAATAATAGTGAAGGTTCCACCATCACTAATGTGATGTTTTGGTGCATTTTGAGGTGAGACATCACCTAGTTGTGGAGTCTGCTGTTGCTGGACAGCTATAATGAACCTTTTATGATGAAACTCTGTCGTTTCCCATTGCCTCTGAAGTTTTTTGAACATCTGTTCCATGTCTGCCTCAGCTTTGGAGTCAAGATAGATCTGAAAGCCAATCCACATCCACACCCCAGAGCTTACAATGATCCAAAAATATTCACAGTACATGTTTTTCAATGTAAACAAGTGCTACTAAACCTTATTGATTTTATTTTGATGCCTCTGCAGATCTTTGGACAAGAGATCAGCTACTGTTAATTTCCATTCTGGGTCATACGGCAGACCAATTCCTACAGAAAACATACAGATGTTTGGTTCCTATATATTATTTAAAAAACACTAACGTGGCTATGCCAATCTGGCTAAGCCATCTATGCCATTTGGCTATGCCACCTAGCGTGGCTAAGCCATCTTACCCTTTGAGATGTTTTTCCAGTGCTTGTGCTTCAGAGTGGGACTAATAAGCTTACTCAATACAGCAAGGAACTGGTTAAAGCCCTGTAAAATCTGTAGGTTTTTCTGCAGCAATGCATCATGGAAAGGTATTACTTTAGCAAATGTTTCTGCCTTTTGTATCCAGGAACCAACCATGTCTTGGGCTTTAGTCACCCCAAACTGTAAAGGTGCAAATGCAAAAGCAGTTGAAAACTATGTATGATCCAAACCATCCAATAAAAATTAGTTTTGATAACTACAAACCTTCCTGAAATTTAGTAATTTCCACTCTTGGATTTGTGTGGATGACATGCTCATCAGTTCCCAGAGTCCTTTCCTTGCTTCAATATTCTGCTGTGCTAATGTCACAAAACTGAGATCTAGTTGATGCCCTAAAAAAGTAAATAAAAATCACTGACATTAAACTACTGCAATAAAATTTGAAGAAATTGCTGCATTTAGGTTTTAGAACATATTGTCTTACCTCTCAGAATTTCACTGGCTCTGCTCCGATCATTCAACTGTTCAGCGATCACACAGAATTGACTGCACAATGTGTTTAGCTGGACAAGCATTTCCATAGCATTCTGGTCAGGGTCAAGATAGGGTCCAGAGGTGGCTCTTGAAACCAGGTTGTCTAATTTGTTCACTAATGAGGAAACATTGCTGTCTAATGTTTCCAGCATAGAAGGAAGCTGCTGGGAAACTTTGACTGCAGCTTGTTTTGTTAGTGGAACCAAGCAATCCCACAAGTCAACTACCTGCAGAAACAACTGGTTGTTAGATTTTGCAATTCGATTGAAATCAATTACATATATATTGTTTTTTTTTACAAGTACCTGCTTTATTGAGATCATTTCATTCAAAGCCATGTGTGTATAATTCTGTCGCACGCTATCTTCTAAAGAGTGGAGGTCTTCCAGCTCCTGCTGCATATTTCCTGACATCCTCTCGCTTTGCTTTACCTGCATACAATCCAATTACCTCCAATTACCAGTTTACACTTACTCACCAGCACTGACATAGAAGTAAGTCAATACCATGTCTGTAAAAATGGTGAACTCGTGAAAGGAATTTGGTTTAGACTGCATGATTTCCACAGCTCTTTTCAGACGAGAAACTAGGTTCTTAGAGCGCATCTGCAAATCTTCGCATAGTAACTTTGGCACATCCTTGGCAATGGTGCTTAACATGGAACCTTAACATAAAACAAGACAGGAAATCAGCATTTATACCATTGCCTAAAATACAAAATTAACTATTTAAGTTTCATAAATAATTACATAATTGCTAAACCGCACAGAAAACTAGCACTAATTTTTAAAGTTGTAGAAAACAGTACAATATTGGGTGATCTTATACATACATTTATATAAATATAGTCATTGTATCACCATAGCAAATATAAAATTACCACAACAGAACTTGACTAGTAGGTTCAAAAACGCTAATAGTACTATAAATTACTTTAGTATTTTTTCATGTGCATGGGTGATTGTGGTATGTGTAGCTAATTCTCTAAATGTACAAATTCATTGTCACATCAGATAAAATGTTGTGGCTGTTGTGAAATTTTTATTAATTACTAAAAACTAAATAAATAAATAAATAATGCCCAGAAGCGTTTTACACACATTCATTTTGAAAAATAAAGAGAAAAAAAACACACCTAATTGTTTTTGGATGTTGGATATCTCAACAGTAAACAACTTATTTGATGTGGTGAAGAACTGAGGCATGTTGTGGACTTTGTCCATCCAAAATTGAAGTTTTTTGATTAACTCCTCATATTTCAGAGGAGAACATCCATGCAAGGTTTCTGGAGAGTCTGAACCCCACTGACTGGTGAACAAATGAACATCTATCAACCAAGAGTGGCTCTCACACAGCTGGAACACCTCTGTAATAGCATCCTATACAAGGAAATCAACATAACCACAATGATGGTTTTGAGGAGTGGTAATTCTAATTGACGTATCTACATTCGTATAGGCATGGTTTTCATTTGATTCTAAAGCAGACACAATGTCCAGATAAAAAATCTGAATACCTGAGTAATCTTGCCCTGCTCATTCTGAATCTCCTGTGTTTCACCATGAACTTTCAGGTTCCACTCCAGAAGTCTCAAGGGCAGAGGCTGATAATGGCCTTGCACTCTTTGCGCCTGAACTCTGAGAGAGTTCATTTTGGTTGGCACTATGGTTTGGTGTGACCTGTCCTTTTGGAAGGACATCCTTTCAAGCTCCTTTAGAGAGGACTCACTGTCAGAACCTGTTACTTCACAAACGTTGTCTTTACATTCTGAAAAGACAAGACAAAATGTACAAATTTTTTGCTACATCCTGTATATATTTAAAGAGATAGTTTACCCAAATATAAAATTTCCCCTTATCATTTACATTTACTTATTTACTTCTGTATGAATATTTCTTCTGTCAAATACAAAGGAAGATATTTTGAAGAATGGTTGGTAGTCAGACAGATGACAGTACCCACTGACTTCCATAGTGGAACCATCTAAGGTGACGTTAACGCTTATGCGTTTTTATTTTAAAAACTGCTCTAGTTTGGTAATGCTGGTGTTCTGTTTCAGTATAGATGGATTAAAATGCAGACTTTTGAAAATGGAGGTGCAGCTATCCACAATAATTTTTTTCTGAAACATAATAAAAACACCAGTCTGCAAAAGGAGTTTTCATTTTCTTTCATTTTCTTTTAATTCGCTCAATTGGACTCATTGATCCAGAGACAATTCAGCACAACCAAAATCACAATAACCAAGAGTAGATATCTATCATCCTTATTTATCTAGCTACTCCTCAACTACAAGGATCAACATAAGCACATTATGGTTAATTTTACTGTTTATTTTATTTATGTATTTACTAATTTAATTTAAAGGGCACCTATGATGAAAATCATCTTTTTTAAGCTGTTTGGACAGAACTGTGTGTATGTATAATGTGTCCACAGTCATATTGGGGTGATATAAAGACAATAAGTCTCTTTTTAAGTTTTTTTTTTTTTTCCTGACGTTAAAATAGCATCCAAATCCCTCCCATTTTGAGGCCGACCGCAACTTGAAGTAGGAGTGCGGTTTCCCCGCCCACCGAATTGATTGACAGCTGCTTATTAACATGTCTCCGTAGTAACGCGTATAATCATATCAACAAGACAGGACGTGCACAAAGCAACCGGGAATAAAATCTGTTAAGTTCGCTAGGATCATCAATCATCATCAAACGTGATCAAGAGTAAGTTTTACACGTTTTAAAAACAGTGCATGTTTGTAATGAATTACAGCGATTTACTTCAGCTTTACTTTATCACCACAGCCGCGTGTCAGTACAATTATAAAAGAAGACGCTCCAATCCCGGGTTGTGGACATTAAATCAGGTTTATTTTGTACATTAACATAACGGATATCCATACAGCAGTGGATATTAATGTGTATCTTGTCACATTTGCCGTGCAAAAACTGTGCAAAGCTAAACGCGCACTCTGTGTGTGTGTGTGTGTGTGTGTGTGCGTGAACTTTGTAACGACATTGTGTGTGACTCATCGTTGCAACTCCACAACAAATACATCAAATAATCATTGGGAACGTTGTTACTGTAATTTTCTCACAAACGTTACGTGACATCTGCTTCCTTCATGTCTATCTGAGGCAGCCGAGGTCGGAGATTGAGGCACGCTGACAGGCACGTGGGAACGGTGGGCGGGGAGGACTAGCATTAAAGGCACAGTCCACAAAAACAGCTACAAGATGCTCAGAGCTAAAAATGGCAAACTTCTGAAAGGTATAATAAATCATCTGATGGGTGTTTTGAGCTGAAACTTTACAGACACATTCTGGAGACACAAAAGACTTATATTAAATCTGGAAAAAGGGGTAAACTAGGTGCCCTTTAATTTGCCTTTTTTTAAATAAAATATTTTTGTCTGTTCATTCATTTATCTGTTATGTTTTCCAACCAAATCAACGTTACTTCTTCTTTTATAAGACTGTGGGCGGGGGTTAAATGCTCATTTATGTTCATAAAAATGTTCAAAAAAGTAAAAAGTAAACCAGAAATTGCACATTTGTATACAACAAATTCTATTCACTTGTGTTCCATAAATAAAGTTTATAAAAAAATTTTAATTATCATCATTGCTCGCTGCTTTAAAAACGAAAGCTGTTCCTCAAGACCCCCACTTTGCACATTTTGTTTGTTTGTTTTAAGAGTCCAGAGGTTTGTTCCATTAGACCATAAGTGTCCTGTATCACAGGATATTCTGCTATGAATATGACAGAATTTTAATTTATGGGTGAAATGGTATATGCGATGCTGTGCTGGGTACCTTTAATGAGATCTTCAACACAACTGATGGGCAAACAGTCTTTAGAGTCACGTGACAAACTGCAAGAGTCAAACACCTGTAGAAACATATCATTTATACAGTAAGTATGTGTACTTGTTTTTACAAGAGCACACTTGTCCTTATTTGTAACAGTGAACAATTGAATATTAAAAGGATTTACACAGCTTAAATAAAGGTTAGAGATTAAATAACAAAATAGGTATTAATACAGGATGCAAGTTTTTTAATTTGACCATCTGGTGCAAGTGACTTCTCACCTGAAGTATTGAATCCTCTACAGATAACACAGCTTCATGTAAAACTTCCTGAAACAAGTTTAATGGAGGAAAAACAGAAAGTTGACCATCTGTTCCAAATAGAATCTCGACCTGGAAGAGACCACTCTGTTCTTCCCATTCTCTCTGAAAGATTTAAAAGAAGTTCATTTGTAAACCAGAAATGAATGTTAATTTTACATTTATTTCAAAATTCACAATTAAAACCTTGATTCTCACATTTAAAACATTGTTCATGAATGCTGTGATCTTCCCCTTGGAGATTGTGACTAGGTTTTGGACAGTCATGTGATCAGCTAGAGAAGCAAGGTTTCCCAGTCGCTGTATGGCTTGTTCTGCCTGACTGAGCTCTTTCTGTAGCTTTCTAAGGTAGGAGACCTGAAGGTGTAAGGATTGACTGCTCTGGTACAGCTTTAAGTTTTCCACTTCCATTTGGAGGTCCTGGCATGCTTGATAACTCTTATCCTTCACCTGCAAGTAGATGATAAGTGCAATGAATATTTATTAACCTTAAAAAGATTTTTTTGTCAACCTTTCAGGCCCTATTTACACTTGGTTTTAAGATGCATTTTGGTCAAAATGATGACACGAAATACAACTCTGAATTGGGTCTAAAATGTTTTTAGCATCCGTAGTGTAAATACTTGTATTGTCAAATGCATTCATACAACCATAAGAGACCACCAACTCATTTTGGGATGAAAGGGATGTAGAATGTGATGAAATAAGTGGAAAGAATCTTAACATGAAATGCAAGAGAAGGTGCATCTGAATACCATATTTGTAACAAGTAAAAACTGTGATGTGTCTTGGCTGACAGCTTGCTGTTATTCTGAACTTGTTTGACTGACGTTCTTCAATGGAACACAAAAGAGAAACTTCTTATGTCGGAGTTTCTCTCTTCCACACAATTACATTGTATTTGTACATTTGCACATTATAACAAATTATTACAACAGTATCTACAAACTGAATTAAGTCCCCAACTGTCCTCAACAACTAAGTCCCCCGATTCAATGGCTAATTCGTATACAGGTATATTCGTATTTAGTACGATTTGCTCATTTAAGAATTACGGTTGGGTTTAGGGGTGAGGTTGGGCCACGCCTCCTTTTAAAAGTCGTACATTTTCATATGACTGAACTTGTAAGAACTCCTACGAATTAGCCACTAAACTGACAAAAAGTAACATAGTTACGTTTCCTCATGAGATTAGGCTGGTATTAGACATTCATTCATTCATTCATTTTCTTTTCGGCTTAGTCCCTTTATTAATCCGGGGTCGCCACAGCGGAATGAACCGCCAACTTATCCAGCATATGTTTTACGCAGCGGATGCCCTTCCAGCTGCAACCCATCACTGGGAAACATCCACACACACTCATTCACACACATACACTACGGACAATTTAGCCTACCCAATTTACCTATACCACATGTTTTTTTGGACTTGTGGGGGAAACCGGAGCACCCGGAGGAAACCCACGCGAACACGGGGAGAACATGCAAACTCCACACAGAAACGCCAACTGACCCAGCCGAGGCTCGAACCAGCAACCTTCTTGCTGTGAGGCGAACGTGCTACCCACTGCGCCACCGTGACGCCTGGTATTAGACATATAGAAAAGAATTCAAATTTATTAGTTTAATTTTTAACAAGCATTTTTATTTTTTTTACTTTTTAGTGGTGTCACTATTCACTTGCACTAAACAAAAAAAGAGCAGCTTTAACTTTCTACTAAATAACTTGTTTTGCATTCCACGAAAGGAAGAAAGGGTATTTAAGTAACACAATGAAGAAAAATGAGGACAGAATTTTTGATTTTGAGTGAACCGAATGTTGTATATCATACCGCATTAAGTATTGCAGCCCGGCAATGTAGGAACCTATCTAAAGAAGCTTGAGCTGTCCGCTTCTTTTCCAGGAGTGCTGTTTGAAAATCCAAGAGTGTATACGTCCTTAAATGATCCTGTGGCAGCCACCTGACCTGCTTTAGCTCCTCAATTAATCTAGGAATAATAAAAGAGGTTTTTGAGATAAGCAAAAATGTGAATCTTTATAGCACCACATTTTAATTTAATTTTTAACATGTCTTATAGGGTCATTTTGGGACAAAAACCTGGCAAGATGTAATAATGCATTCCTGAACTGGGGTACTGCTATCAGCAGCTGAGACGGAAGAATGTCAATCCTTCGTTTGACTGTAACCTTGTGGACATTTCTATGCCACCTGAAAAAGTTGTCAAGGATTTAGAAAACTACTTGTATAAACGACTATATAAGACATTCCAAAGTTAAAAAAACAGTTCACCCAAAAATAAAACTGCACTCACAATTTACTCACCCAGTATCCAAAACCTTTCTGTATCCAAAGGGTCCAAACCTTTTTTTAATGTTTATTTTTTCTACTGAATATAAAAGAACCAATTGCAATTGACATTCATATAAAAAATAAAAAAACTATGGAAGTTTCCAACATCCTTCAAAATACCTTTTTTTTTCTTAATCAACCAAAGAAAAAAAACTCAGGGGCCATTTACATTTTAATAATGTTTCCAGCCAACATCTGGAAACCTTTTTTGAAGTTTCGCCTGTTTGTTTACATAACAACATCGTTTTTGGGACTGGAATTGCATAAATCTGAAAACAGCTTACAAAATGGAAGTTTTTGAAAATGCCACCACTGTCATGCCCATGTAAACACCCGAAAACAAGAATCTTTGAAAACAATGATGTCAAATGCATACATGGTACATGTTGAGGGAGGTGTAAAAGCCAATCGCAAACAAACCTGTGGTAGTATTGTTGTCAGTGGTGTAAAGTAACGAATTACAAATATTCATGCCATGCCTTTTAGAACTGTGAACAGTTTTCTATGAGGGTACGCATACTGACGCCACCATTCGGCATCTGTTTGTGTTGCTTAGTAATGTATAAACAACTATGTAAATACGGGATGTGTGCGACCTGCTTAATTCTCACTACCAAAGACTATGCAAAACACAAGGCATGTCACTCGTATAGTTGTGAATGGGGAAAAGTTTAATGGTCAATAGGGCAAATGAAGCCCCGCCTTCTAGTACAGGAGCCAATTATCGATAACTATAGACAGATGATTCAAAGAGGGAGGAGCTTGGGCCTGACGTGTGTTTTTACGACAGTTTCTGCAGTTGTTATGAAGCCTCTGGGGTCAGCGAACGCACGGAAATCTCAGCGAATACTTTCTTCACAGACATGAGAAATAGATTCACATGAAGCCTGAAATCTCTAAACAAACCAACTACACTTGAAAAAAAATGTTCTCTGGTTTTTGAACGCGAGGTACAGTACAACCGCACATCATATGACAGCAACTACTCAAACACCCACAAACTTGTCAACAAAGAGGCCCCTGTCAAATTGGGAGGAGATTTGTCATTAAGATCATGTTGGGAATTACTTCGAAGGACCAGTGTGATCGAACGAGGCATTATTCAGAAAATGATAATGTGTAACACGTAAACAGAACAGGTTAATGTCGTTCCCTTTGAGTGCTGATTTTGTGTGATTTGAATATTTAGAAACGAAACCTAAGAGACAGTTGATGTTTAATTTTATTGATTCCAAATATGAAATTTAATTGTAAACTTTGCATAAGTTTTGGAGAATTTGATGTTTACCCGTTAATTCACCCAAGAGGTGTTTCAAAGATGGTCGCCGAGTGAAATGACTTGACTTAAAAGACTTTGTCACTACTCACTCTTGAGTACTTTTAGAAGGGCTACTTTTTTATTTACAACAGATACTTTTACTCTACTTTCAGTTGCACTATATTTTTTGATAAGTAATGGTACTTTTACTTGAGTGTGATTTTTTTTTTTTCAGTACTCTTTTCACCACTGGTTGTTTTTGCTCAAGATTTTGTTCACGCTTCATCAGCAAAGTGTGAATTTACTGAACAGTACAACCAACAGCTTACAAAAACTTTCTTAAATGCATGGGGGAAAAATCTGTTTTTGTCTACAACGTTGTCCAGTAAACATAGGCTGGTTTAGAACAGGTTTAGAGCAAGTGGGGTATTAGTAAATGATAAAAAAAAAGTTTTCAAATTTTTTAGTGAAACAGGTTTTGAACAAGTGGAGTATTAGTAAATGATAAAAGAGTTTTCTCATTTTTGGGTGACCTATTGCTTTAACATTTTTTAACTAAAGTTAAATAACCTTTTGAAGATCTTGCGCAGTAAACAATCTCTGAAAAATGGGATTTCTCTCACAGCTTCACAAAGCACAGCTTCTCGATACCACTCTGCCAGGGTCCAGAGCTCAATGCTGCAGCCATCCTGCATATGTATTACAGTTGTGGGGGAGAAGATGTAGTGATCTGCACATGCATCACTCCGAGAGATCACTCGCAAGTTATATGGTCTGTTGAAAGAGCATAAACATTCAGCTTACCAATTAAGTCAACCACAATATATCTGATCATTTAAAGACAAATGTATATCAAGCTCAAATATTTTTCTGAAAATGAACAGTGACTGGCACCCATAAGGAGGATCTTCAGAAGCCTTCAGACAGTAAAAATCAAGTTCTCCCAGATGTTTTTTCTTGGCTAATATCTCAACCACCTCGGTTCCATTGAGTGACTTGTTTCTGGTATCTTTCCCGGTTGTAATCTTTTCCTTGTCATTTTCAACACTTGAAAAAAAAATAGACAAACTTTTTACAATCTTCTGAGCAATGCAGAAGAAAAGTTCATGCATAAGTAGGTTTCTACTAGTCAGCTTACTTGAATTGTCTGACACTTGAGTGTTGAGTTGTTTTCACAGGTGTCACAAAACTGGGTCCTTCGTTCCACACAATCTCTCTGACTGCCAGTTCAGTGCCCGCCTGAGATACCAACTGCGGCAGTTTAACAGCAGACAGATCATTATGTGCTGGAGACAAGGTTCTTAAACTGAGTGAGCGAAAAGGTGAGGGTTCACGTTTAAATGCTGGTGTGGAGGTCAGAGATTGACGAGACAGCAGACGAGGCTGAGAAGCAGGTCTGTTTCCTCCTTTGGTCTGGGTGATTGCCAGTTCTGTAAAGCCATTTCCTTGAGCTTCTCTCTTGGGTGACGACATGACTTAAAAGTCAGTTTGACATATCACTGACTACAATGTGATCCTCCTTCAACCCCGTTTTCTAAAAAAAAAATACGTCCAACATTTCATGTTATCCTGGTAAAGTAGTATATATGAATATTTAATGAGGACACATTATATGACAAGCCATTCTAATATTGAATCTATATAAATATTATATCTTTTATGCTACCAGTACTTATTTTTTTGATACTAGTATCTTTTGCATTGAGTGCACGCTCATTAGCTACTAGTTCTCATTCTTTAGGTACTAGTAGGCTACAGGCTACATTTTTAAAAGATACTAGCACTTGTTTATTAGATATTAGTGCCTAATAAATAGACAGCGGCACGGTGGCTCAGTGGTTAGCACTGTCACCTCATAGCAAGAAGGTCACTGGTTCAAGTCCCGGCTGGGCCGTTGGGATTTCTGTGTGGAGTTTGCATGTTCTCCCTGTGCTCGCGTGGGTTTCCTCCGGGTGCTCCGGTTTCCCCCACAGTCCAAAGACATGCGCTATAGGTGAATTGGATTAACTAAATTGACCTGTAGTGTATGAGTGTTTGTGAATGTGAGAGTGTATGGGTGTTAACCCTAACCCTAACCCTTACCCTAACCCAGTACTGGGTTGCGGCTGGAAGGGCATCCGCTCCGTAAAACATATGCTGGAATAGTTGGCTGTTCATTCCGCTGTGGTGACCTCTGATAAATAAGGGACTAAGCCCTTGAATGAATGAATGAATAAAATAGACACTTATTTCTCATTAGATACCAGAACCTTTTTTTACTCCCATCATTTGTTTTAATATGGGTAGGGTTACAATTACTGCAGGTGTGTGGTAGAGTAATTGTTTAGAGGACAAATGGCTTGGATTAGGCAATCAGATTTCTATGAGGGGATGCATAATCTGGCAGGGGTGTAATAAAAAATAAAATATAAAAACAACACAGTTTTCTGCATAACTCCAGGTTAACAGTCATTTTTAATTGTCAGTTTTCAGTCACGTGACCTGTGTGGAGACCTGGAGAGAAAAACAATGGGCCATAATGGCAGCTTACACTGTGATCTCTATAGAAACGCAGTACAAGCAGGTCTGTTTTAAGATACAAATATTTAGATCATATGTCAACAGAACAAAAAAGAGATATGAACACAAAATGTACATTTTGGGCACTTGTGATCCATATACAGCACCCACCACCATATTACAGTCTTTAAAAACTACCAGGTTCCTGCCAGAGCTACAATTTGTTTACATCTATCTTGTGTTGTGGAGAACTAGCAGTATAGAACATGAGGGTCTGCTTTTATATTTGGTGTTTGTTTCATTTGCTTATATTAAAGTCTGTGTGAACCAGAAGTTGCTGAGACTTTTATTTTAGTATGCTGATGTACTTCCAACTAAAACGGAATATGAGTAGGGGCGAGGTTTTCTTTTTGAGAGTCATTCCATCATAGCAAACTAATGGTAAGAGGGGCTTGGTTCAGAATATTGTGGCTGAAGCTGTCAAACTGACATTAACTGAGAAGTGCCACCACTCCAAGAGGAAGCAAATGGTCAGAGTTTGATTGAAGATTACCAAAGCAAACGTGTTTCAGTGGATTAACTTGCATGGATTAATTGATCACCTAAAGAATAACAATGTTGTTTTTTTTTCCATCTATCTATACATAGCTAATTTACTGGTGCGTTAATCCAACTACTATAAAAACACGGTCTTTTTGAGCTGCAGGGTACTTTATTGATTAGCTACTTATTCAAAAGATACTAATACACATTTATGAAATACTAGTATATACTCAAAATGTTACTAACTATGATTTTTTTAATTTACTATTAAAATGTTTAATTGAAATCTACTGTTGCCATTCTGACTTGTCATAACATAAGCAAAACAAAAAAAAAATTGACTATAAAGACATGAGTTGCTAGAATTACTGAAGATATTAGTGTCTAATAAATAAGTAGTACCTAATAAATAACTAGTGACTAATAATTATAATGAATAAGGTAGGAAGATGGGTACTGGACAAAAGAAATTTTTTCTTAAAAAAAAAAGCCCTATTATCTAATAATTAAAACTGACTAGTACTAGTATCTATTCAATAGGTAAATATCTAACAAATAATAGGCTATCTACTCTAATAATATGTAATGGTATCTATTTAATAGGAAATAATGAATAATTACTAAGCAGTAGTATAGTAGCTATGTAATATGTAGACTTCTAGTACCCAATAGAAAATACACTGAACTACAAAAAAAGTACCTAAGTACCTTACATTTCATAGATTACATGTTAAAATAGCTCGACTACAACAATAACAACAACATAGCATTACGGCTTACAGAACGTTTAGAAAACTCGAAGCACGAAGCATAAGTGAGATAACTTTACAAATTGTGTAGATAGCTAAATTAAAGCTGGCGTTAAAAGAAATATGTTCTTTTGTCAATTTTGGGTTAGTGTTTTACACCGACACAGCCTCATGTTGCTTGGATACAAAGAACAAGAAACAATTGCAAAGTTTGTTAGCAGGCTAAGTCGAGAAAAAATATAACAACACTGCTATTGTGCAAGTTGACTACGGAAAACATACATTCGACATAAGCAATTACAAAAAATAAAACTGTATATAGTTAAGAACATTTTTGCTACCTTGGATGAAATCTCAGCTCATAGCTGTGAGTAAGTTGGCACTTCCTGTTGCTATGGCAACAGCCGCAAACTTCAAGATATCGTCGCGATCAGTTTCCTTCTTCAGTAGTCAGAAAAAAAAGTGTTGAGTAAAGTTACGTTTAAAAGTAATATATTGCAATCTTGTAGTATGAAAAACTAACTAAATGCTACTTTGTTACATTTTAGGGGAAGTAATGTGAAAGGACATATGAATGCATTTAACATTTTGGCAGAATGTCGCTACTCCATGACAATTATTGTTCTTTTTTTACCTGGTCTGCTATTATCTAAAAATTCGACATTTTATTATAGTTTGTCATATTAATTACCATTAACTGCAGTTTTACCACAAAAACATGATGAATACGTGATTACTTGTTTTATTTATAATAAAACCATGGTTAAGTTAAAGAACCCAGGTAAAGCACCTCAATTCCCTCATAACTCAGCATTATTTGAGGCTGTTTAATGCTTATTCTGATATTATTGACATTCTCCAGATAATAGTTTAAGAATGAGTTTGTCCTTTTGCTGGGTTTTTGCATTTAATAGGCAGTTTAATATAATTTGTATATCATATGTCCTGATGTGTCATAAATGTAAAGACAATTACACTTTGTTTCATTGTATGTGAGACGCTTGGCAAAAGTCCTAGAAAGCATCTGTATGTAAGTATCACTGATGTAAAACCGGCATGGCATCAGTCATTCACACTTTCTGGGAATACAAAAATGCAATACAGGACTTCACAGCCAAGGTTTTGTAAATTCCGATAGACACCAACATTATACCTCTTTTTGGTATGGAATTGAACCAGACACTCAAACCTACATCTATAAAAAGACTTTGCATCATATCTTATTTAGCAAAAATTGCATTTTGCTTAACTGCAACTAATCAAGGCCTCCAACATTCGAACTGTTCAAACAACTTCCAAATGAAAACCTCAATACACTTCATAAAGAAACAAGGGGGATGTTTCTCAAAGAATATGGATGACTGTAATACACCTCTGACCACCTCAGATGTATTTTCATAAAATGTATGACGTACTCAATCACAGCTGGACTTTTGTTACAATTTTTTTGTATTTCCTGTTTATATATAATAATTATTGGATTGTTGTTGTCATTGGCGTCCTTGTTTTTATCTTATTTTGTTAGTTTTTTTCATAAGCTTAAAATCAATCAATAAAGAATTTTTGTTTTAAAAACAATAAAAATATATATCGATTCCAAGCCATGTATATTGCACATTCATCCATTTAATTTCAGTTACCACTTACTGGAGTAGCGTATTAATAGAGTAATTATGCAACTGCCTGTTCTTGGGAAAAAAAAAAAAAGTCCTGCAGTTTTTCAGTGGATGAATGGGATGTCCTCACATCTTCTTTGGAAAAAGATTACTTTTTTTTTTAACAATAAACTTTATGCATTTTTGTACATATGGAAAGTGTTTTACAATATTCTAGTAAACCTAGATGGTAATTATTTTAATATATTAAGAGATTATTTATGCATCTACACATGAAAAACTGTTGTGTCAGTGTGTATTATGTAATTTGTAAAGCAAAACAATACCAAACACTTTGTCATTGAAAAAGTGTTATTCACACTGTCCTTGTTTATCCAATTGGACTGAATCCTTGAAATAACCATAAAAAAAGAATGATCAGAATTGGAATATTAGAGACTTTATAGCACATCCAGTTTTTTTAATACATCCAAAACTCATAATAATGTTTAAACACTAAAAAGAAAAATCCCCAATAATGGTATAAAAAAAAAAAAAAAAACAGCAGATGTGTCAGAACTCTGTCATTTTCTTATGCGTGTCTGCTTTCCTCTGCTCTCTCTGGATGGACTGCTCCTGAGCCTTCAGCTGCTCTAGTAACTTGCGGGAAGCCGTGAGTTTCTCCTCTAGGCGACTGACCACAGCAGCATCCCTGAGGACAGAGAAAGAGAAAATAATCAGTGAATGTTGCGGTTTACTTTAAGTAGAGTAAAAGTAGTTTTTAAAACCTAGTAGCTGCAACAAAACAACTACATTTTTGGAAAACTTGAGCAGCTTTATAGCGCTGACAATAAACAAACATGCTCTCCAAAGAGGAATTTGTTAATTTTTGTGAATTACTTAAATCCATATTTATCAATATTAGAGATGTGCCACTTTTTCAAAATAATGTTAATTACAACATTTGGAAAAAAAGTCTTAGTGATGATGAAAACATATTTCTCAAATTAACATTAATGGGATAGTTCATCCAAAAATGAATATTTACTCCCCCTCAAGTGGTAACAAAACTATATAAAAGTTTCTTTGTTCTGTTAAAAATAAGACATTATGAAAAAAGCTGAAAACCTGTAATGATTGACTTCTGTAATGATTAAATGGTTACAGGTTTTCAAATTTCTTCAAAATTTCTTATTTTGTGTTGAACACAAGAAAGAAACTCAAGGTTTGGAACAAGTGAAGGGTGAGTTTTCAGTTTTGTGTAACTGGTCCCTTTAAATCATAGGTCTCAAACTCGATTCCTGCTCCAACCCTAATCAAACACACAGCTGATCCAACTGATCAAGGTGTTCAAGACTACTAGAGACTATTAAGCAGGTGTGAGCTGGAGGTGGTTGAAGCTAAACTATGCAGAGCTGTGGCCCTCCAAGAATTGAGTTTGAGACCTCTGCTTTAAGTCAACTAAATTCTAAGGTTTTAAGTTTAGAAAATCTTAACTTCCTGAACACTATTACAGTTTTTTTCAACCACTAACAAGCACTGTGCAGCACTGAAGCCACAAGTCTATGCTGAGCAAACTGTGAATAATTTTTAATTGCTTTCACACAAAATGCAATGCAATAAACACATTGTTCTCAAACAGTTTTGCCATTAAACTCTACAAGCAGGAAAAAAAATTCAGCACATTTTTCACATGATAAAGTAATTTCAAAACTGTTAACAACAGCTTCAAAACAGATTGATGGTAAATTCCATGTATTTTTGCCATATCTATATAAAAAATTCAAAAGATCTTACAAATGACACAATAATTATAAGCTGATTGCCGATAGACTACATAGGACTCCTGATTTAGTGTTGTTACTTTCTTTTTGGTAAAAAAAAAAAAAAAAAAAGGATAGCTTGGAACTTATTTTGTTAGAAAATATGGATCAAATATTGCAGATTGGTAGGGAAAGAAAAGTGATAGATAGTGACAGCGTGGAGGACAAAGGAGTAGGTAATTTACTGTGTCTATATTTTCAACAAAGTGAATTACAATACATGATGGAAATTGTTTTGTTGTACAATTGAGCAACAGTTAAGCAAATGTTTCAAAACATTAAAAGTGTGATTTTCACATGTACTACAAAGTACTAAGTTTGCTAACACATTGCAGCATTTTCTTTTCATTCTTATCACAGATTATTTAGCACATTCAAGATAGTGAAAAGGTACAGTTGTCAGAATTATTAGCCCTCCTCAATTATTAGCCCCCTGTATATTTTTCCCCCAATTTCTGTTTAATGTAAAGATTTTTTCCAACACATTTCTAAACATAATAGTTTTAATAACTAATTTCTAATAACTGATTTCTTTTATTTTTGCCATGATGACTAATGATGAATAATATTTTACTAAATATTTGTCAAGACAGTAGTATTTAGTTTAAAGTGCAATTTAAAGACTTAACTAAGTCAATTAGGCAAATCATTGTATAACAATGGTTTGTTTTGTAGACAATCAAAACAAAATATTGCTTAAGGGGGCAAAAATTTAAAAACTGCTTTTATTCTAGCTGAAACAAAAAAAAAAGAAAGAAAAAATATTATAAGAAATACTGTGAAAAATTCCTTGCTCTGTTAAACCTCATTTGGGAAATATTCGAAAGAAAAAAAATTCACAGGAGGGCTAATCATTTTGACTTCAACTGTAAATGTAAAATGAAATACTGATGTACTTGAAAAATCATTCAAACTTTAAAAACAATAATCCTGTCTGTTGTTGTTTCTTAGGTCAGTATTTTATGAATGAAATGTATGTTTTCTGAATGAGAATTGTTGTCAGTGGTTTGGTGAAACGAGCTTATTTTGAGCCGTATATAAACTGTTGTGTTGGTCTGAGTGAGTTCTGGAGGTGAACTTTTTGGTCAAGAGTCATGTTGGTAATGCACACTGTGTGAACAGATTTGAAACCGTGGCTTTAGTATTGCACAATGCTTGTTAGCAGTGGGAAAAAAACTGCAATTCATACTCTGACTAATCAGATGTGTTATATAAGTTTATAGCTGAAGTTCCACCTCACAAAATTGACAAACTGCAGTTCTGTCAATTGTGACCCAGTTCAAAGTAATTCTGCACTTTCATTCACTACACTACATTTTCTTTACAGACAGAACAAATCTGATTAATTTTCCTGCTCTCTTTTGAAAAGCACTAGATAATTGGCCCTGTAAATCAGTGGCTCAGCTGAACAACTCATTTAACAATTTTAATTTTAAATATCATTTTAAAATAACCTAATTTACATGGTTAAAATAAGTTCTTTAAATGATTTAATTTCTTTAAATGAAATGCTGCTTTTTTACATTTTCATTCATGTGAAATGACGATTTAAACTGAATTATAATTTAAACTAGGAAATAATTAAAACTTTTCTGTACATTTTTGAAATAGCACAGCAGAATACACGTACACAGCAATATACTTACAAACAGAAAGGTTTTTCCTTATGCATTTTCACATAAATGGAATCAACAACGTTATCAAAACAGACTAAAATTGCCATATTACACGTGTCAGGCTAATCGCGTGCAATGTAACTTTGAAAAAGAACCTGTGCACAACCTGTTTTGGTTGCTGAGCTCTTGCATGTTACTATTTTCACTAATTTAATTTTGCCGTTTACACAGAGATGATGATAGAATTTTCTAAAAATGTCAACTTTGAAACTATTTTTTTTTCACAGATTTATTTATTTAAGGATCGCAAAATGGTTATATAAACAAGTGGCCAAAATGCAGTGTTTATTTCGTCAATGAAAATAAGGGTGAAAAATGTTTGTTGACAATAGCTTGAAAGAAACAGACACTTGAGAGGTAGTAACATGACTTGAAACTAAATGCGTGCACTCTGTTCTGCTCATTTAATGAATGAACAGTGCAATATTGTTGACAAAAAAGTAGGATTTTTTTGTTATAATCCACTGCATTGTGCTGTTCTTTCATTCATTAGATGAGAGCCTCAGCATTCGGTCAAGTTACTGGCGAAGCAGACCTGTCAAGTTTGTTTGTTTCAAGCCATTTTTGTTGATAAATTGCAAAGTTTGTTAGCAGGCTAAGTCGAGAATGATTGTAATACTGCCAAAATGCTAAATTCTTAGATCAATTCATTGTCATGTAAACTTACCCTTTGCAGCTCTTGCATCACAGATATGGGGAAAAAAAGTGGATAATACAAAAATAAAAAACACACAAAAATCTGCCCAGGTAGCAATAGAGACTGCGAAAAGCATACCTTCCGTTTCGTCTACTGAGAGACTTAGTAAGTTGCTGGATCTCTCTTTCAACTTGAGTGACTTTCTCCGCAGCCTCAAACAGACGGACATTAAGGGACCGTTTGGTGCTTTTTCCACCCCTATAGGCCTCTGCACCAGTGACCGATGAGCTTGAGGAATGAGACGCAGACTGAGCTCTATCACCGAGCTTGGAGTTCAGGAAATCAAAAACATTGTGGCGTGTCGACGTGGACACTTTCTTCTTTTTAGCCTTTCTTTTATGTGAGGTCGGGTTATTCTTGGCAATAGCAGCTGCAGTCTTTCTCTGAGTAAGTTCAGCGCAGATGTCCAATGAGCTGCCTTTTGGAAGAACCACTGCCTGAACTGGCTCGACACGACCATTGAGAGTTTTCCCCAAGCCTATCCAAACACAGAAACAACATGTATGCACAAGATAGACATTTAGTTTTGATGGTTTTTAGACTGATGTCTGATAATGCCCACCTACCTTTACCAAGCTCATAACCCATTTTCAGCAAGAGCTTAGAGCCAATGCCACGTGTGTGAGCTTCCCAACCGCAAAACTCAGCACTGTTTACCTGGGCCAAATCCTCTTCTCTTGATGTGAATACTGTAACGAAATACAAAGTTAACTTGATCAACAACACCTTCTAAATTTATTAAAGAGCTATAAATCTGTACATTTGTATTTATATATGGGTCATAAATAGTTCTAATAATTACTTTAAAAAAACAAAAAACATTGACTTAATAAAAAAATGTGTGTATTCAGGTTAGTTGTGTTAGGCCCGGGACACACCAAGCTCGGAGGCCCAAATTAGCGTGTAGAATCGGTGTCGCCATCGGCTGAAGAGAGCCAGCTGATTAGTTTTTTAGCAACAAATCAGAGCACGAGTGAGATCTAGTGAAGTGACGTAGCAAGTAAACAATTTAAGCCAAGAAGGGTCACAAAGAGGCCTGCTGTAATTTCGCTACATTTCTCAAATATTTGCAAACAATATGGATTATTAGATTATCAGACATATTTGCACAAGCGAATCCCTCCGGTGTGAGTGAGAATTACTGTGATAATGATACTAAATCAGAATCAGAATCAGAAAGAGCTTTATTGCCAGGTATGTTCACACATACGAGGAATTTGTTTTCGTGACAGAGCTTCTACAGTGCAACAGAATTACAGAGACAGGACAAAAAACAGATAATAAATATATTTAAAAAATGAAAGTTGTAGTGAATGCAAATATACAAATTGACAAGTGTATGTACAGGAATATTACTATATACAACAGCAGCTGTTATGTGCAAATTAGCATGTAAAATATGTTGTTGAATAAGTGTTTATGTGTATAAAAAAGTGTATAGCAAGCAGTGATGTT
>CAIGQV010017532.1:20613002-20639772 GCA_903798115.1 Danio jaintianensis | reverse complement strand
GTGTGTGTGTGTGTGTGTGTGTGTGTGTGTGTGTGTGTGTGTGTGTGCGTGCGCGTGTATATCTATAATATATAAAACACACACGTATCTTATGTCAAAGCAAACTTATTTTCGATGCGATTAATATATATATATATTATAGATTATATAGAATATATATTATATTATATTATATTTATTTGGTATATGTAATACAAACATATACATAAAAATATACAAACCTTTTTTTGCATCAAAACAAATTTATATATAATTTCTATCATATACATATTTCATATCTAAATATAGATAAACAGTTTCTCAAATATACACATATGTGTGTGTATTTATATAAGCATACTAAATATACACAGTACACACACATATTATTCATTCATTTTCTTTTCGGCTTAATCCCTTTATTAATCTGGGGTCGCCACAGCGGAATGAACCGCCAATTTATCCAGCATTTGTTTTTTACGCAGCGGATGCCCTTCCAGCCGCAACCCATCACTGGGAAACATCCACACACACTCATTCACACACATACATACACTACGGACAATTTAGCTTACCCAATTCACCTATACCACATGTCTTTGGACTTGTGGGGGAAACCGGAGCACCCGGAGGAAACCCACGCGAATACGGGGAGAACATGCAAACTCCGCACAGAAATGCCAACTGACCCAGCTGAGGCTCGAACCAGCGACCTTCTTGCTGTGAGGCGACAGCGCTACCCACTGCGCCACCGCAGCGCCCCCACACATATTATGTTAAAACAAACTTTTATTTTGGAAGCAATTAATCAAGCTTAATCTTTGAACTAATTATTATTATTATTATTATTATTATTAGATGAAAAAAAGACTGATTACTAATCAAAGAATAATAATGCAGTTTTATTATACTGAGCATACTGCGGTAATCTGCATATACCAATGAACTTAAAAAAAATTCAATCAAGATGTCTCACCCGTTCTTGAACCACTTTAATTTTCCGTTTCCCGCCCCTCGATTCATCATCCAGACGTTTGTCATGCTGGAGAGAAAGAGTAGACAAGCGACTCGCCTGCAGGGTCAAAAAACCAATGAGAGAAATGGAAAATTAGTGAAAAAGATTTGCTCACACAAGTTACGGCGCACGCAAAAAAATTTATAAGCTAATCTGATGAAAGGAAAAGGAATTAAGGAAAAAGATAAAAAGAGATCAAAGTTGTCATTCAAAATCCTGATCATGATTTATGAGGCAATTCTTTACCATTCATATCCCATTTGCTCAGCAAAAAAAATCAATTTTCTAGGTTATTCACTTTCAATTTCTCTGAGAAAAGTCTTGTGCTCTCCCATTAAGCTATCTTATGAATTCAGAAGATCCGGAAAATGGTGCAAACATTGTATTGGACAGTTTTTATCATACTTGTCTTTTTTGCACCGCAGTACTATACATCACTATCCACTTTCATTATATGGACAAAACCGCCGCGGTATTCTGCATTACATCTCATTTAGTTCTAAACACTCGAATAGGAAATAAAATTGGTCTCACCCTTTCCTCCCCAACCATGGTGTCTTCCCCTTCTCCTTTGTTGGTTGTGCCATCCAGGGCATCCAGCAGGCTGACCGGTTTCCTTTTGCTTGTCATCTCCATCTCATATTGAATGCAAAGTCTGGCTGCACCTTCTCGTCCTGAATGCTCTTCTGAGTCTGAAACATCACAGTCATTTTTCCTGACTTGTAACTAAAATCTGACATTGCGATATTTTTTTTTTCTGCGATATTTATTGCGATATGAATACAATTTCACCATATGGCTTGAATAGCTGTATTTGGGGAAAAAAACTCCTTCATTTATATTGGTTGGGTTGATTTTGTAGGGGTGTGAATCATGTATAAAAAATAATAATAAACAAATTACAAGCAAGAATAATTACAATAGAGCAAAGAAAAAAGTCAAATAAAGAGTGTTGTATGGCTTTCCGGAGAGTCAAACAGTACATTTATTTCAGATCAAATAAGTTTCAGATGTAAAATAACACTGTATAGTCTTCATTGTATTAATAATTCAGTAAAATTATTCTTCATTAAAGTTACAGATGTTTTACGTTATTGTGCCCGAATGCTCTACACTTTCTTGAAATGCCTTTAAAACACGTGCAAAAGATAAAGTTTCACTCTGTTATGGTTATACTTTGCAATGACATCACAAATCTCATGTATTCTCAATTGTTGATCAACTATAATCCCAATTTAACATTGCATATCCTGTCATGTGACTATTGTGGACACATATTGCGATATCGATGTTGAAACGATATATTGTGCAGCCCTACTTGTAGCATGTTAAATCATAGTCCAAATATCAAAATCGAAGACATTTTTACAGAACTGGCTAGGAGCATTATTAAATATCCAATGTTTAATTAGTTCAACTGGGTTTTTTATAAATCCCTGTGATACTAAATCACACTCAAAGTCAAAATTATATCATATTATAAGTTAATTGTAGCTTAATTACTTGTTTTTTTATATTCTAGGGCTGCACAATATTGCAATTTTTAGTTTTTCTAAGCTATGAAAGAAAATACAGGAAGTTTCATCCGATTATTTAAATGGTTCAATTAGGAGTAACCATTACAAAATTACTGCACTGATTTGGTGGGAAGAGAGAAAAAAATGCAGAAAATTTATATTTTAAACTTTTAAGTGTAAAATAATTTTAAGGATGAAAAATTTAAGGAAAACTAAATATTTCAGCACTCGAAACTCAAACCATAAAGCCAACAAAGTTTCTGTTTTCATAAGCCACACTGCCACTGTTTTTGACAAAATAAATATAACTATAAAATCTTAAGAATTATGAGAAATTTCATATTATTGTATTATTATTTTATATTATATATTCATTCATTCATTCATTTTTATCCGCATCTCCGGGGCCGGGTCATGGGGGCAGCAGTCTTAGGAGAGAACCCCAGACTTTACTCTCCCCAGAGACTTCCTCCAGCTCCTCCGGGGGGATCCCGAGGCGTTCCCAGGGCAGCCGAGAGACATAGTCCCTCCAGCATGTCCTGGGTCTTCCCCGAGGCCACTTCCATGTCCACAGGGACATGCCTGGAACACCTCCCTAGGTAGGCGTCCAGGAGGCATCCGAAACAGATGCCCGAGCCACCTCAGCTGACTTCTCTCGATCTTCTCTTCATATTATATAAATTATATTATTTACATTTTAATACTATATTACTGTAAAAAAATTAAACAGTATTGTACTGCAAAATAACAACACTAATATGCATGTTATTAACTAAATGGCTATATGGCAGTTTTTTTAAGTAATAATCATGTTTTTATTTTGCCAATGTGAAGATTATAATGACGCTTTTTTTGTTTTGTTTTATCTGAAAATCAGGTGACATTTAAGCACACTTGAAAGCTTCTCTTACATTTTAGGACACATGAAATGAATGCTTAAAATATGTTTAAGATAATGCCACTACAGCAATTATGTACAGTAGTGATGTTAACTAAATAATCGTGAGCAAATCGCATACAAAATAAAATAGCGTCAATGTGTAATGCAAAGAAAAGAGATTAACTAGTGTTAAAGCCTGATCCATAAAATATAGTCTCAGGTACACTTTATAATCAAACTTTTATAACAGGGTAAATTTGAAATATCTCGTATGTCGACATGATGCCTGTGAACTGCAGAGCTTATGCAAATAAACCCACATTTCTAAGAACAGATTCTTTTTTTACTGCTCTTTTCTTACTTCTGTCATTTGTGTTGTGTTAATTTTGTTAGTGAGAGCAAATTTGCATATTCATTTAAATGTTGATGGTCGTTATCAATTTCCTTTTTTTATTTTATGTTTATTGTTAACACTCACTTGAGTACAATCATACAATATTTCAAGTTACATTTGGATCTCAGTATGTGTAAATGACATACAATTTACATACATTATTGCCAGGTGTACTAACTATACATAGTACTCAAATTTTGTTCAATTATAAAAAGAAAAATAGTATATAAATCTAAAATAAATAGGCTAATAATAATAAAAATTTAAAAACTATTTACATCCAGGGTGAGACCGTGTGTCCTAATATAATTCCTTCCAGAACAATCTCAAATGTCCACCTTCATTATACACATAGGTAGACCTGCACGATTAATCGATTTTAAACCGAAATCGTGATTTGAAAAGGTGCGATTTTCAAATCACAGAAGCTGCGATTATATCGATTACTACTATGGCGAGGGAGGCGAGCACGGGTAATTAACTCGTTCGACAACGCTCAAAAAGCAAATATTTACATTTATTTATTTGCTATAAATGCTCATGTTCTGTGCATGTCCTTGAGTTTTGTTTGAAACATTCAAAAAGAGTGTTTTCTTTGAGCAGGTAAAATTAAAGGTACAGTTTACTCACTGCTTGAATTAAAGGACAAAATTGTATTACAAATAATATATAAATATAAATATATTTAGAAATTATACATTTTAATACAAGAATTCTTGTGCTGTGAAGTAAAATCTAAAAATGTGTATGGAAAGCATTGTCAATGCTCCATGAATGTCATTTAATCAATATGAAAAATTTAACACAATCTAAATGTAAAGGTTTTATATATCTATATATAAGATTTTATACATAATTTATTAAATTGAATTTCAAATACTGTAGTTATTTTCTTCATTTGTCATAACAACTTTATTGGAAAAAATTGTTTTTAATAAACAGTAGCAAAGTGTAGTGTACTTTGTGATTATGCTTGGTCTTTCTTTGGTGCTATTAAAACCACCACATCAAACCTGCAGCTCTTTTATGAAATTATAGTAAATCGCAAATCGCAATTTTGATCAGATAATTGCAATTCGATTTTTTTCTCCAAATCGTGCAGCCCTACACATACGTATTACACAGAATACATAGTCGTTGTCAATTTTCTAATGATATTTCCAACATTTTCCTTCTTATCAAAGGTGAAAAAAGTTTGGTGTGAATACAGCAAGCCATTGAATTCGGTCTCTTTTACATAACATGAATTCAACGTGAAGCCCTTTTAATTGATTCATTTATTTGTATTTTTTTATATTACTTCCTTTTTTTTTGAAGAGACTGTATATTCATTTGCTCACAGTGTCTCAGAACAGCTTGATTCCCAGTAAAGAAACTTACTAAACTTATATAATCAACTACACTTGTACACGACTTTTGTCTAAATGACCTTAGAAACTAGTACGTACATTTGCTTAATTAAATCACAGCTAACATGATTTGAAATCCCATATGTAGCATTATTACAAGAACCAAGAGCCTCATGAAAAAGACAAATAGCAGTGAGCTCACCCAATTTTCTCCTTTTTAGGCTGGGGACGTGAGCGTCTAGTGTTTTGGCCTTTTGATAGATGTTACTGGGCCAGGCACTCTTAGTAGGACAGCTGGAGCCTGTGCTGAGCAGTCTGGTGTCTGCCTGATTCTCATGGCCCTCTGTCTTTCCTTTCTTAACAGGAACCGGTCTCTGATAAACAAATGAATCAATGAATGTGCACCTTTTTAGAGTAAAAAACTGCCTTAGAGCCATTCATGGTTAAAGCTGCAGTCCATAAGTTTTGCATCTTTGTCGCCATCACTGGTTGAACTGTGCAACTGCAGTTATTTGCAGAATTCGACTCTTTTCATGAGTTGACTGTTAGTGCAGCTCCTCAGCGCAGATAAATCTGATGTTTTGCAGAGTGTGTGGCGGTCAATCACTGCACCGTTCGGGATACTGTACTTTGAGTTTCTATGTCTTAACAGTTTGACACAAATAAGTAAGCAACATTTGTTCTGACCAACTCGGGAAAAAAGTATTACAATAAATCGCACAACATACCAGTGGTGATTAAATCTAATAGCAATTAGCTTATATCACATCAAACCATGCAAATTATTATTATACTTTGTTTTAATATTGATAATCTTAAAAATGTGTGACTGTGAATTTAGTGTTTATTAGCATTATTGTTAGATTTCAATATCTATAAAGTCTAATCTCTAATTGTCACAACATTGAATTTCACTTACTTTCCTTTGGCTCAGTCCCTGACTTATCAGGGGTCACCACATGTGGCAAATGCCCTTCCATCTGCAACCCAGCACTGACAATACACTAAGGGTGTACTCACACTAGGCATGGTTGTCTTGAACCGTGCCCAGGCACGATTGTCCCCCCCTCCCCTCTCCCCCTCAGCCCGCACTCACATTGTATTTTTTGTCTTCCGAGCCTGAGCATGCTTACATCATCGATGATGTGACTGTTTAGTTTAACAGAAGACAATCGCTCTCGCTCCGTACGATGGAGATTGATTTAGTTATATTGTTTTGTATTATTATAAGTCGTTTGTGATGCGATGACACACAGTCAAATCTTTTGCTGAACAGATCCACCATTTTTGACACTCATAAATGTTCATGAAAGTCCTCGTGCTGCACGTATTAGGAGGTTTGCTGAAGGTGCAGTTGACGTGCAGGGGGGGGGGGGGGGGGGGGGGGGTTGTATCTTTAATAAACTATGACAGTTTGCGTTCATTGAAGAGTAAAAATGAATAATTAATCCACAGTTCAGATAGCCTAGTGCACAGGTGTCAAAGCCAATTCCTGGAGGGCCGCAGCCCTGCACAGTTTACTTCCAACCCTGCTTCAACACACTTACCTGTAGGTTTCAAACAAGCCTGAAGGACTCAATTAGTCTGATCAGGCGTGTTTAATAAGGGTTGGAACTAAACTGTGCAGAGCTCCAGTCCTCCAGGAACTGGCTTTGACACATGTGGCCTAGTGTGAGTACACCCTAACTTCTGAACCCTCAGTGCTGGGAAACACCTATACACTCTCTCATTTACACACACACTCATACACTACCGCAAATTTAATTTATCCAATTCACCTATACGGCATGTCTTTGGACTATGGGGGAAACTGGAATACCCGGAGGAAACCTACATGAACACGGGGAGACCATGCAAACTCCACAAATTTCATATAAGGATATTGTTCTTTTAACCCAAAAGGAAAAAAAATGGTCAGAACCTTGTATAAAACCTTGGAATATTTCCTGCGAAAACCTACCACTACCACTTCAACTATAAAATATTAAAAGCGTATATTTTTGTATCAGTATTGTAATAAAAAAAAAACACTTACAGACTGCAGCTTTAAAGAAAACATACAGTAAACAAGAAACACTTACAGTTTTTTGTGCTGTTCGAAAGAATTGAGCCACGTCACGGACCATAGTGCCAAAGCCATCGTAAATGTTAACGTATGGCCTCACCCAGGAAGGAAGCTGATTACGGGCATCTGTGCTTTTGAACCTGGATTATAAACCCAGAACATTAAAGGGTTAGTTCACTCACAAATGATAATTCTGTTATGAATTACTCAATTTGTTCCAATCCCCGAAGACCTTCATTTATCTTCAGAACACAAATTAAACCAAGAGCTCTCTAATCCGCCACAGACGGATAGACGTTCAAAAAAGGAACCAAAAACATTTTCAAAACATTCCATGTGACTTCAGTGGCTCAACAGAAATCATACGAAGCTCCAAGAACAATTTTGTGCACCAAACATCTGTCAATATGGCTATGTTCGCATATATATTCTCTTCCATATCAGGTCATCAGCATGCACATTTTCTATGAACAATATGACATATTGCCATAAGAGTAAACACAATATGCCTATAGTAAACACACAACCCTGACTTGACACAGGAAACACCGGTGAAGAAAGTTGTTTTTACAGTTTTTTGCTGCACAAAAGTGTTCTTGGAGTTTTGTATGATTACAATTGAACCACTGAAGTAACCTGGAATGTTTTGACAATGTTGTTGGTCCCTTTTCTGCACTGAACATCTCAGGATCGTTTCTGTCTATGGAGGATGAGAGAGCTCTCGGATTTCTTCTAAAATAAGTTCATTTGTGTTCTGAAGATGAATTAATGTCTCAGGGGATTGAAATGACATGAGGATGAGTAATTAAATAGCTAATCCTTTAATATGGATATACCTGCTCTACAGTCAAACTGGGAATTCTAGTTATAGTAATTACCTGTGATCACATAGAAAGATGGCTCCATAGTCTTCTCTGTGGCGGATCACTCTGCCAATGGCTTGATTCACAGCTCGAGAGGCCTGCTGTCTGTACCATTCCTGTCCAGTCAGATACTGAACAACAAGACAAACCATATATGAACACATATACATCGAATACCTCAACCGCGACAATTTACTGAAGGCTTTATTTACACATTGAATATATGCACACATTTTGATTACGATTAAGATTACTTTCGTTTTTATTACAGAAAGGAATCCATTTGTTGATTTTTCTTCATTATTGTAGCAGAACAGTTTTACTATATTTCTCAATTTATGTGCCATCTGTCAATTTATTTCAATTCAGATATTTAAAACAAGTTAATTATAAAAAATTGCATTCAATGTAGTTATACGTTTAAAGCATTTTAATAAATAGGTGGATGAATAATTACTAAATCTGTCTATTTACTTGTGCTTCAAAATTGGCAAGGTTTTAGATGTTTGTTTTTAAATGGCTATAAAAGTTTTGTATCAAGGCTACATTTACTTGATCATAGAACCAGTAAACACTATTACAACTGAAACATTTATTAGTGTGACGGCAAAGCTGAATTTCCAGATGCCATTACTTCAAATCCTTCAGAAATCATCCCATTATGCTTACTTGGTGATCAAGAAACATTAGTTCTTATTATCAGTGTTACCTTTAATCCGCTAATTTTATTCCTGCACATTTCGTCCAGATACTGCATTTTTAGCACCACTCTGGGGTCCATCCTGGGAGGAAAGGGAAGTCCAGTGATAACAACTCCTCGACCGTATGTGTCGGCAAAATCCAATCCTTCACTTGCCTAGGAGAACGATGGAAAAATAAAAAAGTGATAATATTACTGATGGTTAATAATCAATATTTATTGCATTATATATTTATAGTCTCACCTTTCCTCTACACACAGCAAAAAAGCTGCCTCCACTAGAGTTTGGGTCATCCACCTTGCCATAATAGCCATCAATCACCTGGAGAGAAAAAAAAAATGAAAAGAAATCTATATGTATACATATACAGTGCACAGCATAAATGATTAAACCCCTTTTTAAAAAAAAATATATATTTGTTTCCATTTCATAGTGAATATAGTGAACTAATCTAATGCATATACACCAATATATCATTGTATAGTATCGTATAGAAAATTTAAAAGAGAGGGCTGTACTTATTTATGCTGGACACTGTGTGCGAGTATACAGTGGATATAAAAAGTCTACACACTCCTGTTAAATGCAAGGTTTCTGTGTTGTAAAAAAAAAATAAACCACAATAAATCATTTTAGAAATTTTTCCACCTTTAAATTAAACTATAACCTGTAAAACTGCATAAAAAACAAACTCAAATATTTTAGGTGTGAGGAACTAAAAATAAAAATACTAAAATAATGTGGTTGCATAAGTGTGCACACCTTTAAAGTAATACTTTGTTGAAGCACCATTTGATTTTATAACAGCACTCTTTTCGGGTACGAGTCTATCAGCATTGCACATCTTGACTTGGCAATATTTTCCCACTCTTCTTTGCAAAAAGGCTTCAAAGCGTCAGATTGTGAGGACATCTCCTGTGCACAGCCCTCTTCAGATCACCCCACAGATTTTCAATGGGATTCGAGTCTGGGCTCTGGCTGGACCTTTCCAAAACTTGAATTTTCTTCTGGTGAAGCCATTCCTTTGTTGATTTGGATGTGTGCTTACGATCATTATTATGCTGAAAGATCCTCTTCATCTTCAGCTTCCTAGCAGAAGCCTGAAGGTTTTCTTCTAGTATTGGCTGGTATTTAGCACTGTTCATAATTCCCTTCACCTGTACTAAGACCCCAGCTCCAGCAGAAGAAAAGCAACCCCAAAGCATGATGCTGCCGCCACCATGCTTCACTGTGGGTATGGTGTTTCTTTGGTGAAGTGCAGTGTTGTTTTTGTGCCAAACATACCTTTTGAAATTATGACCAAAAAGTTCAACCTTGGTTTCATCAGACCATAACAACTTTTCCCACGTGCTCTTGGGAGAAATTTAACCGGGCCTGGATATTCTTTGTAAGAAAAGGCTTCCGTCTTGCCACCCTACCCCATAGCCCAGACATATGATGAATACGGAAGATTGTTGTCACATGTATTACACAGCCAGTACTTGCCAGAAATTCCTGCAACTCTTTTAATGCTGCTGCAGGCCTCTTGGAAGCCTCCCCATTATTATTGAAGGGTCGTCCAGTTCTTGGTAATGATACTGTTGCACCATATTTTCTCCACTTGATGATGACGGTCTTCACTTTGTTCCATCATATATCCAATGCCTTGGACATTTTTTTGTACCCTTCTCCTGAATGATGCCTTCTAACAATGTGATCCCTCTGATGCTTTGGAAGCTCTCTGTGGACCATGGCTTTTGCTGTAAGATGCAACTAGGAAAATGTCAGGAAACGACTACTAGAACAGCTGAACTTTTTTCTGGGTTAATCATAGGCGCTTTAAATGATGACAGGTGTGTACTGACTCCTATTTAAAATGAGTTTGAATGTGATTGTTTAATTTTGATCCCCAGTTATAAGACGGGTGTGCACACTTATGCAACCATATTGTTTTTTATTTTTAGTTCCCCACACCTGAAAGATTTCAGTTAGTTTTTTATGAAATTGTACAGGTTATAGTTTACATCAAAGGTGGAAAAAGTTCTAAAATGATTTACTATAGTTAAATTTTTTACAACACAGAAACCTACATGATTCTAATGCATGATGTTTAAATGACAAACAGCAGTAGAAGTTACCTCTGTAAAAGTGCCTTTACCCCTCGGCTCTACAAACATAGGCTTCACATTTTCAATGCGATCTGCATGTCCTTTTGCCTGAGAGAGTGAAAGGAATTGTTAGTTGTTGATAAAAAGATGTTGTCGAAGTTGGAAAATAATAAAAAACAATCAAGAATTTACATCATTTTAAACTTAAAGGAGACCTATTATGCCCCATTTTACAAGATGTAAAATAAGTCTCTGATGTCCCTAGAGTGTGTATGTGAAGTTTCCCACAAATAATCTTTTATAATATAACTCTTTGAAACTGCCCCTTTTAGGCTTTGGTCCTAATTGTGCCATTTTGGTGACTGTCACTTTAAATTCAAATGATATTGTGCTCTTTTCAAAAGAGGCGGAGCTACAAATGCCTATGTGTCAGCATAGTGGCAGATTCAAAAACAAGACTAATAGCATCCTATGAGGGAAAGATTGTCACTAATGGACAGGGCTTTCCCCCTTTGATGACATGTACAAAAGGAGAACGTCAATCAAAGTGTTTCTGCAGACAAAAAATGTAATTAATGAATTTGTACCATTAAAAGTGGTTTATATTCATACACTGATGACACACAACTGTTTCAACCCCTTATAAAAGTGATTTTTGCATAATAGGTCCCCTTTAAAAAGGAAACCTAGATACGCTTGTGTATTTCTTTTATTTTATCATAAGCTTAGCAACTATAAACAACATAACTTTTTATTATTATTTATTTAAATGAATTTAATTTATGTAATATTTAATTAATTTCGGTGAAGAAGAAAATATACAGAAAGTAAAATAAATTAATATATTGAGATTAATATATTTAATATATTGCCTATATTTAATATATGCCTATAATTATTAATATAATTAACACAAATAAATAAACCAAAATTGAAACTTATACAACGTGTGCTGTAGCACGATATTTTAATTGGCCATCATCATATCACACACCCCTACTTAAAACTGATCAGTTAAAGCATCAATAAATCAATAAATATCATAATCATAAAAAAATCTAAGTATCTGTAGGATTAGGACTGTAAGAGTATTACAACAGAAAAATAAGTACATTCTCATCAGAGGGTGAAACTGGAAAACTGATAAACAGAATATTAGAAAATAATTCAACATTTCAATGCAAAAATGAAACTTATTGCTGGAATAAAAATGGGTTTATCAGATTCGTAAACAAAAAACATATTGAGTGTTCTTCAATAAATCAAAATCCCAGCTCATTTTCTATAGGTGATTTATCTACATATGTTTCTGATAGTAAACTGTAATTTTAATGAGCTCGTGCAGAAACACACACTCACCCTCCAGAACTCCAGAGTTTTATCCATAACTGGGTATGAGGGGAAGAACACTAGCAGCCCATGAGGGACCACCCGTGACAGATTTACTGCAAACCCAATAATAAGAGCATCATCCAACTGGTAATCACGCTGATCATCACATTTTTATTGACAAAAGATCTCTTACCGAGAGTGTTTCCCATGGACGACATGTTTTCAGGAACAAACCTTCAAAAACCAAAGAATTATGTTCACATCCTAGGGCTGCACAATATATCGTTTCAACATCAATATTGCAATGTGCGCACCCACAATATTCACATTGCAAGATATGCAATGTTGAGTCTGAATTATAGTTAACCAATATCCATAAAACACATGCAATTTGTATAGTCACTGCTAAGTTTAACCATATTACAGTGAAAGTTTATCATTTGCATGTGTTTTTAAGGCTTGTGACTGTGGACATTTCAAGAGAGTTTAAAACATTTGGGCACAAAAAATTATGATGTTTGGACAACAATTAGTTGTATTTAACTATCCTTATGAAATTTATATAATTTATGCAAAAAAAAAATAAGTTTTTCTTACTTTGAATTGTTGTCTTGTTAATAGTCTAAATATCAACATTACAAAGCAAAAAACAAGATTATTTTGCTCGTTGAAAAACAATTCATTTTGACTTATTTCTTCTAAAGGTGAAAATAAAACAATATTTTTACTTGATCCATGAATTTTAGATATTTGGACTAGAAACGAGACAAAGTAAGAAAAGCGTTTTTTTTTTTTCACTGCTACTATTCAATTTCTGTACCTGAATTATCTTAGACTCCCCAGAAAATGGTCAAATAGAGCTATTTAATCCTGTGAAACTGTAGTTACATCGTAATATTTATTGAAGAAAAATAAAATATCAGATTTTTCCAATACCGTGCATCCCTATCACATCCACACTAAACTGAAGCTTTTCACACAAACCTGTACAAAAACTTAGATTTTTCTAGAACAATGCTCAATTTAAATGTTACATGATGATGAAAAAAGACATCCATTTAAAATGGTTAACCGTTTTTAAAACCTTTTAAGGCAATAAATGCCACATTTACTGAATCAAAAATACAGTAAAAGCATTAAAATCATTCTATTTCATTACAAAAATCTAGAAATCTATTTTATCATATTTTGATTGAGACTAAAACATGGATTAAATCTTAAAAATGGAAGTCATAAAAACGAAATTTGCTGTTTAGCACAAAAAGTCACAATTAGAAATCTAACTGCATTACTAAGAAATGACATTAAGAAATTATTCATTCATTTTCTTTTCGGCTTAGTCCCTTTATTAATCTGCTGTCACCACAGCGGAATTAAACGCCAACTTATCCAGCATATGTTTTACGCAGCGGATGCCCTTCCAGCTGCAACCCATCACTGGGAAACATCCACACACACACACTACACAATTTAGCTTACCCAATTCACCTATAACGCATGTCTTTGGACTTGTGGGGGAAACCGGAGCACCCGGAGAAAACCCACGCGAACATGGGGAGAACATGCAAACTCAACACAGAAATGCCAACTGACCCAGCTGAGGCTCGAACCAGCGACCTTCTTGCTGTGAGGCAATCATGCTACCCACTGCGCCACCGTGATGCCCACATTAAGAAATTAAAGAAATGTAATTGCATAGGTTGTTAAAAAGTAAAAATTTAATTGTCACTTATAAATTGTAGATGTGTCATGATTTCAATTATCTAGACACGCCTTTATTGTTTTTTATTTAGAAAAAAAAAAAAAGATTCATAGGGCCCTATTCCTGTGCCAAAAAGCTTCATTTTAGCAGCCATTATCCCACTCCTAAGTATTACATGATTTTTAAGAAATTTAAATTTATTGCTGAAGAAACACTTTTAACTTTCTATTCATATATCATCTGTTCATCTTAAACATATGTCCCACTTGATATTTTGCTTTTTTCAGGGTTTATTAAGGAACAAAATTCCAAAATTCAGCTTTTAATGGAAATACAAATACTGATAACATTATAATGTGTTGTCTGTTATTTTCCATCCATTAATGCATTCTTAATAATGCATTCTTCTCTTCATTGGCACCTAAATTGTGGAACTCTTTACCCTCTGATATTCGCAATGCAGAATCCCTGATTATCTCTTAAAACTGACTTTTTTAAGGGTAGCTTTTATTTAATTTTATTTGACTTTTATATGATTTTTAGATCTATTCTTATTATTTTATGTGTTTTTAATTATTATTTATTTTTATTTTTTTTGCATTTATCCTTGTGTCTTTTACTGCGGCACATTTGATGTCTGTAAAGTGCCTTGAGATGCTACTTTTAAAGGCGCCATATAAAAATAAAGTTTATTATCATTATTATTCTTACTAAATAAAAAACGTAACACAGACCACTTGTTAAAACACTGACCTCCTGTCAAAAGCCGTGCTCAGCTGAACTCCATCTGGACCTTTTTCAATGATACTGACGAAGATCTGATCACGCTGGATGACATGAGGGTTCTCCAGGGATACGGGGAAAGGACTGCAGAAAACGAGCAGAGAATTAGCATCCAGTCCACACGCAACTCATAAAAGCTGAGTGGGGACAGCTGGAGGAGAGGAGCACGGACATTTGCATTTCACAGGTGAAGGATGAGAGCGGCGAGAGGGTTCCGCTGGTCAGAATGATGCAGCGAACTTCCTGTCGGAGCAACTCCTGCATGCTGAAGCCCGGAGAAAAACACCAGTAGCTCAGCACGTTCCCTAGAAAACATACACGTGCCATTTAAATCTTTTATACAGCTTCGGCATACATGTTTAAAGCGCAAGATTTCAGAAATTCGGTATTCACATGCATTCAAGGAAGGGCTCCATGATATTGGAAAAATATATATTTTGTTGGGATATGAATAGCTTGAATAGATCTATTTGGAAATAATTCATTTATTTACACTGATTGGGATGATTTTGTAGTGGAGTGAATCGTGCAAACAATATAATAAACCAATGACAAGCATAGATAAATACAACGATTAAACTGAAATATACAGTGATTTATGGTTTTCAGGTGGAGTCTAACAGTATCCAGGTGCAGAAATTGATTGATTGAATGTAAAATAACACTGTATAGTCTTCAATGTATATACAATTGAATACAAATAAATCTATTAAAATTACAAACCATACAATTTCTTGTGCCTGAATACTTTAAACTCTCTTGAAATGCTCCCACAGTAACAGGCCTTAAAAATCCATGCAAATGATTAAATTTTCACTCCATTATAGTTCAACTCTGCAGTGACTCCACAAATCTCACGTGTTCTGAACTGTGGCTTCTGGTCAACTTTAATCCCAGCATATAAACTCAACATCGCACATCCTGTGATGTGACTATTGCGGATGTCCACATTGTGATATCGATAATGAAACAATACATCATGCAGCCCTTATTCTAGGCAACCAACACTAACTATGATGAAGCAATTATACACATTATGACAACTACGGAAGACTATGTTCCAGAACATGTGCTCAAGTGAAGGTTCCATCTGAAAACACTTTTCAGATGGTTCACACCTTGTTTCTTGGTTGAAGAGGAAGCCCAAACATCCGTGATCTGCTTCTTCTTGAAGTTGCTGTTGTCTGGATGAATGTGGACCTGATATGAGACAGAGACAGAAATCTCACACAAACTGGATGAAAAATGATTTTAAAAAGTTTGGTCTGACAAACATTATACCATTCAAAAGTTTGGAGTTTGTAAGAATTTATGTTTATATTTATGAAGACTACAAGGCTGTGTTTATTTAATAAGAAATGAAGAAAAAACATAAATATATTTATAATATGTATTAATTAAATGTGATTTAATCCTTTGTTTTTCTTTGATAGCAAAGCTGATTTTCAACAACCGTTACTCCAGTCCAGCGTCATTTTATCATTTACAAATCTTCTTATGCTGTTGTGATGCTCAAAAAACATTATTATTGTTATTATTAAGAATGGTGCTGCCTAATATTGGGGGGGGGGGGGGGGGGGGGGGGTTCTCCAGTATTTGGTAATGGATAAAAAGTTAAAAAGAACAAATTGTTTGAAATGGAAATATTTAATATTATGTTAAATGTATGTACTTTTACATTTGACCAATTTAACAAATTCTTGCAGAATAAAAGTCCTAATTAAAAAAAATATATAAATAAATAAATAAAAGTTAGCTACTTATAGGTACACAAATGTGTGTTTTTGGATCTAGAAAACAGCTGCATAAACTATGAACCACATTAATGTATGATCAGCACCTCATTGTGATTATGTATGACAACAAACACAACATTGTTTGATTTTTTTGTATTATCAAATTACATTTTCACTTTCTCCACCTTAAACCTGATGTCTTCAGACAACAACACATAATAACATACCAATGAAGACCTGATGAACATGAAAAATCAAACCTTGAACTCCTTCAAACTATTTCCTGTCTGTGATTTCTTGCTGCCCTCTGCAGGTTCAGCCCCAAACACCAACTAATTCAGAATAAGCCAACAAGAAAAATATTTTTAAAAAGACAGATAAGCACAGAAAATGGTCAAATCTTTAACATACAATGTCTGACCTGGATTATATCTGCCACTTTCTGAAGTCCACTAGTGTTCAAAAAGACACCAGGTCCTGAAAAGAAAAAATATAATAAAAATAAAAGTAATACATAGGAGGGAAAAATGAATGATACAGAGGATAAACACTCACTTCCAGCTAAATATCCTGTGATCTGCTCCATGGCTTCAACAGTTTCCATTTTAGTTTCAGAGTTTACATTAGCCATTTGAAAAAGCTCAAATATGAAGCTTTAAAAGAGGGAAAGAGAGAGAATTAGCATCTAAAAAAAAGGTATGCCACAAATATATCAAACAAAGTCACTTTTACGCTTGCCTGCCAGGTTTGGTGATTCCTTGATTGTTTGCTGGCATCTCAAAACCATTAATGGCAGATTCCAGATCCACCAAAATTTCTGTAAGATTATTTAGTTAAAAGATGAATCCCAAATAACGTAATAAAATGTTTATAATTTTTAAAGTGGAACCTACGTTTTATTTTTGCAATTGTGGTAATGTCCAGTTTTAAACCTGCCAAATAATATAAGGTAAAAAATGTTGTTTATTGGGGGTTATATGTAAACAAGTACATAAAATGTCCAATATCTACAGTAATAAAACAAATATTTAAGAAATAATGAAATCCGATTCTAAATTTAAGCCAAACTAACCCGAATTGAGTGATTCCACATTAAAGTCTTCAGCAGAATCTGCTTTGCTGATGTCTGAGGCCTGTTCTCGCAGAAGTCGATCCACGGCCTCGATGGCAGAAATCAGGTCGTGAGGCGTGAGGTCAAATGAGGTGGACTCTTCACACATCTTCTCCTGAAAACACAATTAAACAGTTGAAGAAAATCATATAGAAAGCATATAGAACTGCATTGTTTCATATGATGAATGGCTAAAACAATATAAAGACACTTACGACATTATGAGCTTCGTCAAAAATAACCACAGCCCCTTTCAGCTCTATATTGTGTGCTCTTCGACTCTGTGGATCAACACAAAAAAAACTGAATTTAGTAGTCTATCCAAAAAAAATGAATATGAAATAAAAACATTATAATGATACACTACTTTTCAAGTGTTAGTAAAACTTTTTTTTAGAAAGAAACTAATAGTTTCCTTTCAGCAATGACTCATTAAAATGGAAATAAGTGACAGTAATTTTAAAATGGTAAAAGAAATATATATTTTCTATTCACTAGCATGGTAAATTGCTCAGGTATGTGTTCACAGTGTGTTTTCACTGCTGTGTGTGTGCACTTGGATGGGTTAAATGCAGAGCACATATTCCGAGTATGGGTCAGCATACTTGGCCACATGTCATGACTTAGACTTTCACTTTCAAATTCCATAAAAATGAATGAATGAATGAATAAACAAAATATACATATAATAGATTAGCAATACAACTGTTTTTAAAATCGGTAAGATATATGGATGCACTGATGCATTGATATTGAATTAATTCAAAGCTATAAGCATATCGACAATAATATGAATACAGTTTATAGCGATGGTTATTTAATTACATGAAAGAAATGAGCTGCATGTCTTTTGATTAATCAAATGTTCTTCTCAAAAACTAAATATAATCTGTACAAAAAATATCAGACCTGAGTCTAATATGTACAAAATGTCAGATGTTTGACAGGAAAGCAGCTGGTGTGCGCCATGCTCAAGAGCTGGCAAAAAACGATTGGTTAGTTTGAGCTAAAAAAAAACCTGACTGCTTTTTAGTGCTTTTCATCAAAATTAAACTATTTACATATAACAACATCACTGGCTTTGTTTTATAAGTTTATTAAATAAATATTTTCCATTATATGTCATATAAAAGTTACTGTTGTTAAAAGAATTACCAAATAGCATAAAAATAAGAGTTTACCTTTAAAGTCATATGGTAATTTTATCTTAAGTTGTGCCTCTCTTAAAAAGTTGCAAAGCTGAATGTTAAACAGATCCAATCCATTTTCAGTAAAAGTAATTTAATTGAAAAAAAGTAGTACTGTATAGTACTGCAAATGACCAATATCTGTATTGAAATTGGCTGAAATTGTTTTGTTAAAATCAGTATCACCACAGACATTAGAAGTGTCATGTGACACATCAGCTAAATTACATTTTAAAGTAAATACAAATATAAAACAGATCATTTAATTGCATTACCATTTTACAATATTTTACATTATACCATATTTCCATCTTCAAAAACATTCCTAAAAAAATAGACAAACCCCAAACCTACACTTTTCGTACACTTCTAAAGTGATGATATGAGTATGAAAATGTCTCACCTTTGGGTCCAGCAGGTAGTTGTAGGGCATGAAGATGACATCAGCATGTTGTTTGAGCGAGCGTGAAAGATAATATGGACAAACTCTATGGGAACAAACAATCAAATCAATGGCACCATTTACTCTCTCAAAGAAAACATTGGAATTGGAATGCTACATCACCAGATTGAAGAACTGTTTAAATGCCACTATTTCTTTCATTGATTCAGTTAAGGCCATAAAACAGCATGCAGCATGTCACCTTTGCTTTTTGCCTGTTTTTACAAGATCCTCCACATCCAGAATAGAATTCACAATCTCCTTGTCAGTGCTTTTCTCTAAAACATGCACAACAAGATAAAACATTGTGAAAAAAATCATATTTAGTATTAGAATCATGCATTAACTCTTAGGAAAAATGTCTCAATGCTCGTCAGAAAGGTCACCAGTGTTAGTCACACACCATCGACATTGTTGTAGAAGATACAGGAACGGGATGAGACTTTTGCTCTGCACATATGGATCTTAAAAATTAAACACAATGCCTTCATTAATATGGTGCAGAAATACAACTCTGATATGTGACTATGGACAACAAAACCAGTCGTGATTCTCCTTTTTTTATTGAAATTTGACATTTATACAAAAACTGAATAAGTAAGCATTCCACTGATGTATGGTTTAGGATAATATTTGGCTGAGATACTATCTATTTTTAAAATCTGGGATCTAAGGGTTAAAAAAACTAAATACTTTAAAGTTGTCTTTAAATTTGTCTAAATGAGGTGCTTAGGAATGCACATTACTAACCAAAAGCCACAGTTTTGATCCATTTATAGTAGGAAATTTACAAAACGTCTTTATGAAACATGATCTTTACTTAATATTCTAAATATTTTTGCCTAGTTTTGTGGTCCAGGGTAACATATATTAAGCCTCTATTGTCAAATATACTCACAATGAGGTACTAATCATACCTTAATGTGATTACTCTCATGACGCATCACTTCCTGGTTTATGCACAGCTGCTCTCTAGATCCCAATACACAAATCTTTGGCCTACAATCAAAAACAGTACTATCAGTTATTAAAAAGCCAGGGATGAACCGAAATGGAAATTTTGGTCAGTGAAAACAATTGATAAATCTTTATATTTGGAAGCCGATAACTGATATAGACAACTTTTAATGTAATCATTCCCTGAGCCTGATTGAAAAAACAGAAAGCAAATAAATAGAGTGGAAAGCTTTTTACAAGAAAATTTGACAAGCTTAACTGCAGAATATAAGGAAACTGCAGTCAAAAGTCCTCTGTAATTGTCATGCCTCCGACATAAATTCTTCTAAAATGTGGGTTCTCTCCACGCAACTTGTTACATCATGTAGCATATATCTGATATGGATCGGACCGGCAATAATTCTTAATTGATCAGTAAATAATTAGTTTCTTAATAATGGTAAAATAAGCATTTATCAGCCGATAATGATTTGGCTGCCAATATATCATGCACCAAAAAAAAGAAGAACAAAAAAGAACTATTAATAGTTTATAATAGTAAACTATTTAAATTATTAACTATTAATATTAAGAATTATAAATTTATTTTTGTAAACAAAAAATTGACCAAAATAAAAAAAAAGTCCTTTATAATATTACAAAATTCAAATGTACCAGCTTACACAAAAATAATAAAAAGCCCTATCAAGCAACTTTTTTTCCAACATTGATAGAAATAATTGCTTCTTTAGCATCAAATCATCATATTAGAATGATGACAATTTAGCTTTGCCATCATATGAATAAATAATAATGTTCAATTTATTCAAATAGAAACAGCTTTTTAAATTGTAGTAATAATTTACATTGTTAATTTAAGATTTTCATCATCTATATGATCATGACTGAGTGACAGTACAATATATTTTGAAAATCTTATATTGACTAACCTGTATGATGTATTCTTCAGCTCATTTACAACTTGTGTTAACTGTGAATGGGTCCTGGAGGCATATATGATCTTGGGAATGTCAGTATAATAAGCTTGAGAGAGAGAGAGAGAGAGAGAGAGAGAGAGAGAGAGAGAGAGAGAGAAAGAGAGAAAGAAAGAAAGAAAGAAAGAAAGAAAGAAAGAAAGAAAGAAAGAAAGAAAGAAAGAAAGAAAGAAAGAAAGAAAGTCAATGTGATTTAGTTTATGAATTCATATAATCATTTATCCTTGAAAAACAAGATTTTACTACTGATATTGAAAATAAATGAGTGTAGGTCAATACTTGGAGTGTCTCCATCAGTAGCTGCTGTTCCCCATGATGACATTGGTCTGTCTGCAAACAGCTCCGCACCACCCATTCTCTCTGTTATCTTGCGGGCAGAGATGGTGTCTTTGAAGTGGTCTCTCCATGCCAGCGTCGAACACAGAAGACAGAGCGTTTTACCTGTGCCAGTGGGACTTTCAAGGACACCATTGACTTTCTGGAAAAAGTACAAGGATATGTCATAATTATTAATAAGCAATGAATGAATGTAACAATGTGACCTTACAGAAGACTTTTAAAATATCACTGCATTTGATTAAAGTGCTACAGCTTTCGTATCATACACATTTGGGACCAGTTGAAAATTGCTTGAGCAAAATGTAATTTGTGTTTCTGTTCTACTGATGACATTTCTCCCATACTTAAGCATTTTTGTGCTTAATGGTTTTTAGACAACACAGTACCAATGGTTTAATTTGGTGAAATAACCTTAATTTTAATTTTACAAAACATTTGTCTCCAACCAATTGTTATTGACCAAAAAAAGGCAATATCTTTAATTGAAAAATGTTATAGCCCTTTTAAAAATAAAACTAGTTTTAAACTTATACCCAGTGCTGGGTAAAAAAAAATACTCAAGAAAGTAATTCATTATTAATTACTAGTTACATTATTACAATTGTACTTATATTACTTATTACGTTGTCTGAAAGTAAACAAGTAAAAGTTACTCATTAAATAATTAAAATTACTTGACTATACATTAAAAAAATCTACCCTTAATTATATTTGAGTCAAATGGGACATTTTAGTATAGTTTTGTTTTTAAATAACACACACTAAAAAATATGTTTACTGCTTGTTCAAACTACTTACATAAAATGAGCTGAAACAACACAATTCTAAAGATTTCTTTGGGACAACTCAACTTTCAAGTTTAGTCCACTTACATTTGTTATGTTAACTTAATCGATTTGCGCAGGGACAACATAAATGAATTGTGTGGAATCCTGCCATTTTTACAGTGCACGTACAATTTTAACAATATATGTTTCAAAAACACAAAACGTTTCAAATTAATGACACCATATTTCACATATATCATGTACTGACATAAATTTCAAAACATTTTGAATTGTTGAAAATTGTTGAAAAACTGAGTTAATATACAAATATCTGAATAAACAAAATATATTTTTACAATTTTCAACCATATATTGCCATGAACTAATTTCTCAATTCATCTTCAAAGTATATGTAGTTTTGATAAATGATACATGTTCTATAGTTAAAAATATATAATTATTCTGCAAAATTCTCTGAATTTATTTATTTACACTGCTTAATTAACATACAGTATTTAAGGCAAGTACATTATAACTAAGTAAATTACCTAAAAATGAAAAGTAATCCCTTACTTTACTTTTTCAGTAGAAAAGTAATTTAATTACAGTAACTAATGACTATGTAACTAATTACACCCAACACTGATACCTAATAAACAATGTAAATTCAGAGAAAGTGGATTTTTTTTTCTTCATTTTTATTTCATAGCTGTAACTTAGATGAATTCAAAAAGCAAACAAAAAAAGTCATTCTGCACTTATCAAACAAATGCTCTTTTGACTTTAAGAACATTTTAATGTGATATACAATTTGTGCTTTTTTTCATCCTTAAACTTCCAAATGAATATGACCTTATTAACAGAATATTTCAACGACCATCAGTAGCTGCAGTCAAATGAAGAATAATTTAGACAGTGTTCTCACTTTCTGCAGGCACTCGATGACTTTGCTCATGTAGTCCTCCTGACAGGGGTACGGGGTGAAGGGAAAGTCCACATTGATTCCTTTAAGTTTAATAACAGGCATGTTCTACCAAAACACACTGACTACATGTGAAGAGTTAATGCCAAAACACCCACTTTAAACGCTAACCCTAGCGACAACCACAGCCCCTTAATAAAGCACGAATAAACAACCATTCGAATTAACTTTTTTTAACATAGTGCAACGGTAAACAATGCACTAAACTTTCAATAATCAACATGACAACTACAGTAGCGCGCCATTTGTTTTTCCCTTCTTCTTTTCTGCTTGTAGACTCGTGCCAAACCAATATTATGCCGCCTCCTGCAGGCCAGGCTGGAAACCTGGATCAACCAGTAGCTCAGTATGTCAGGCTGGAAGACTTCATCATTTACTGTAAAAACGTTCATTCATTCATTTTCCTTCGGCTTAGTCCCTTTATTCATCAGGGGGCGCCACAGGGCAATGAACCGCTAACTTATCCAGCATATGTTTTACACAGTGGATGCCCTTCCAGCTCCAACCCAGTACTGGGAAACACCCATACACACTCCTTCACACACATACACTACGGCCAATTTAGTTTATTCAATTCACCTATACTGCATGTCTTTGGACTGTGGGTGAAACTGGAGCACCCAGAGGAAACCCACGCCAACACCGGAAGAACATGCAAACTCCACACAGAAATGCTAACGGACCCAGCTGGGACTTGAACCAGCGACCTTCTTGCTGTGAGGCGACAGAGCTAAACACAGAGCCACCATGTCGCCTTGTAAAAACATACATAATAATAATAATAATATAAATGAAATTTGACATTTAAAATTTTCTTTAATTTATTCTTAAAAAGTAAAAGAAATACTAAAATGCACACACACAAAATGCTATTATGGACTGGTACTTGCAAGTGTATCAAGTGTGTTCATTTGTATGTACACAGCAAGAGAAATGAGAGAAATCTACTTAAAAACTGATTTTTTGGGGGGAAATAAACAAATAATGTAATGTAAACGTTTTTGCTTTACTATAATTGCATTAAATATATCTAAATTACTTTTTTTTCATAAGGATGGAATTGTTGATTGTTGTTGCTGTAGTGTACAAATGCATATTTAGGAATGATTTCCCCATTTTATTTGTTGTCATATCACAACAATTTCTCACATCTGGAGGTTGCATGCTAATATATGAAATAATGCAACATCGAAAAACAAACAATGACAACAAAAAAAAATATTAAAGGGATAATTCACCCAAAAATGAAAATTCTATCTTCATTCCCTTCACTTGTTCCAAGCCTGACTTTCTTTCTTCTTTTGAACACACGAGAATATAATTTAAATAGAAAGCTAGAAACCAGTAACCACTATTTGCTTTTACAGGCTTTCAGCTTTCTTCAAAATATCTTCTTTAATGTTCAGCAGAAGAACTAAAATCATAAAGGTTTGCAATCCCTTAAGGGTGAGTAAATATTCATTTTTGGTTGAACTACTCCTTTAAGTACAAATAAATATACTACAGCAATTTTGATGCACCGGAACAATCAATCTGCAGGTTTACTATGTTTATCTTGCTATACAACTTCTTAACATTTCAGATTTTGACTTTAATTTAATGTGGACATTTTGTAAAGTGGATAAAGAAATATATGAGAAAAAAAGCAGATACGAAAGCAAAAACTAAAGAAAGCTGATATATTAGAATGATAATTATTGTGAAAAGTGTGATACACTCTCAAAAATAAAGGTACGGGATCTGTCACTGGGGCAGTACCTTTTCAAAAGGTACATATTTGTACTTGAAGGGTCCGTAAGCATATTGGTACATCAAAGGTACATTTTAATGGCATTTGGGGTACCACTGTGGACTCTTTAGGTACAAATATGTATCTTTTGAAAAGGTACTGCCCCAGTGCAGCTCCCATATCTTTATTTCTGAGAATGTACAAATGTTCAAATAAATAACCTCCATGTGCTCAAAAAAACATGCTGTTTTCATTCCTAAACAAAACAAATCTTTTCTGAACGCAACATCTTTGCCAACTCCATGATAAATCAAATGTTGCTGCTGTCTCAGACTTCCAGTACCATAAAATCTGACAAATTGAAAGTAACATTAATTTTAATGTATCAAGAAGAAGAAACAAACAGACTTTAAAGTTCAATCAGAGGGGAAAGAATCTCTATTACAATGTTTACTTAAACATCTGTTACTGTATTTAACAGTCAAAATAACGTGAATGTCTGCGTGTGAAAATATACTACACCCCCACCATAAAATGTGTCAGGAAGTATGAAGTGTTGTTTCCTCCTTGCAGTTCCCAACATTGTAAGGCAGAGGTTTCCTCTGCAGCTTTTAAATTCGGGAGACAATTATTTTCCTTTAAAGAAAAGATGGATTTCTCTTTACTGATGTCCCTTTAAAGTCTGCTGCCCAAATTAAACTTTGTATTTAATGTGGTGTAAGCAGAGATATTAAAAGATTTAACACATATCTGATGAAGCATGGGGCGTCACGTTGGCGCAGTGGGTAGCACAATCACCTCACAGCAAGAAGGTCGCTGGTTCGAGCCTCAGCTGGGACAGTTGGCATTTCTGTGTGGTGTTCTCCCCGTGTTGGCGTGGGTTTCCTCCGGGTGCTCTGGTTTCCCCCACAAGTCCAAAGACATGCGGTACAGGTGAATTGGGTAAGCTAAATTGTCCGTAGTGTATGTATGTGAATGAAAGTGTATGGGTGTTTCCCAGTGATGGGTTGCAGCTGGAAGGGCATCCGTGTGTAAAACATGCTTATATGAGCTGCATAATATATATATGTGTGTATATATAATCTGTGGCGACCCCTGATTAATTAAGGGACTAAGCCAAAAAGAAAATAAATGAATGAATGATGAAGCATACAGGCAATGGAAAACTATAAATTGCACAATATAATGGTTATTTCCAATGTGTATTCAAAGGTTCAACTCAAAGGTTGTGCTTTGAATTCAACTGCTTCTTCTATGTAGTAGGCTAATAATAATTACACAAAATTTATATCACTGTCATAACGGCATAATAAGCATAACACTTTACAATAAGATCTTATTTGTTAAGCTAAGAGGTAATTACTATAATATGATATATATACATCATTTTAAAAATTATTTTTGCTTTAAATGAATAACATATAGAAATTAAATGATTGTTTGGCTAATAAAATGTAAAGTTAAATGTTCTTGTTTGTATAGGAATCTAAATTTACATTTGATTCTTATGTCAAATTGTTGTATTCTCTTTGAATATCTTTATTTGATGCAGGATCTGCTGTTCCTATTTTAAGGTAATTTCATTTCAATTCAATTCAATTCATCTTTATTTCTATAGCGCTTTTACAATGTAGATTGTGTCAAAGCAGCTTCACATAGAAGATTATAGTGAATTGAAACGTTGTCAGTTCAGTTTTTAGAGTTGAAGTTCAGTTCAGTTCAGTGTGGTTTAATTTTCACTGCTGAGAGTCCAAACACTGAAGAACAAATCCATTGATGCGCAGCTCTACAAGTTTATAATCAATACGGAACTTAACAGGCAGCCAGTGTAGGGAGGATAAAATTGGGGTGATATGATCATATTTTCTAGACCTGGTAA
>CAIGQV010017532.1:20567588-20612602 GCA_903798115.1 Danio jaintianensis | reverse complement strand
TGTGTGTGTGTGTGTGTGTGTGTGTGTGTGTGTGTGTGTGTGTGCGCGTGCGATTTATTCCCTTTTATTTTTTTAATTAATTAAATACTATTTTTTCGCCAGGGGTGGGTGAGGTGGGGTATTAATAGAAATTGCAGTTGGTTGCTATTCTCGTCTATAACAATGTATGTGACATTATTTCCACCTATTTAATAAAAATTTAATAAAAAATTTTTTTATTAAATATTTTTTATTTTACACATCTGATTCACAGGACAAATTAATATATGTATGGCTTAATGTGAGGGGCCATAATCAGGGTTCACCTAAGAGAAGGTCCCAAAGTGTCGGTGCCAATGGCGTAGTGGAAAGTGCATCGACACATGCACTCCGGTGCTCACGGCGACCCGAGTTTGATTCCCGCCTCAAGGTCCTATGCTGATCTTTCCCCTCTCTCTACTCCCCACACTTTCCTGTCAATTCTCTCTACTGTCTTATCCAATAAAGGTGAAAACCCCGAAAAAATAATTATTAAAAAAAAAAAAAAAAAAAGAGAGAGGGGCCCAAAGTGATCAAATGTTTATGGGTGCAGAAATCCTACTGATGTCCATATCAGAAACAAATCAGCCTTCACTAAACTTTTTTGAAGATCGCTGTCAGATGCTGATAATTTGAGTTAAATTGAATAAAGAAATGTCTCTATTTCATTTTTTTTCTGTTAATTAAGTTTGATCTCAGGGCTAAAGGGATAGTTCGCCCCAAAAATGAAAATTTACTCACTATTTAGGCTACTCACCCTCACGTGATTCCAAACCTTTATGAGTTTCTTCTGATTTCTTCTGTTGAACACACACACAAAAAGATATTTTGAAGAAAGCTGAAAACCTAACCATAGACTTATATGATATATAGTAGTAGGTAAAATATATAGTAGGAAAAACAATTACTATGGAAGTCAATGGTTAAATCAATGGTTTCTAAATATCTTCTTTTGTGTATAAAAGAGGAAAGAAACTAAAAATGTTTGAAACAAGTAAAGAATGATGACAAAAAAATTAAATTTTTGGGTGAACTATCCCTTTTAATAAGATTGAACTAATGTATTATTTTGCTGTGTGTAAATGCTAAACTTATTTGTTCATTTATTTACCAAAAAAAGCAAACAAACATAAAAATGATTATACATAGTGGGTGAATGTATGCGCCCAGGTGTGTGTGATAGATAGACATGCATGCACTTGCCTGACAAAATAAAATAGCAAGTGAATTGACAGCAAAATCAATTAATGCTTGTTTCTAAATAAGCATTTTATATAAACGATAATAAAAAAAATGTTTGACCTGATTTGTATTTGCGTTCTCAGTCTTGCTTCTATTTTCACTTCTAAGTGTTTCGTCACAACATGGCGACGCGCTCAGACGCCAGGCACGAATTAAACACTGAAAACACACAGGTACAGTACCTTAACCTGCTCACTGTCGATCATTTTTTAAAGATATAACATAATTAAAGTGTCTAACGTTATGAAAGACTTGCTGCACGCCCATGAAGGTAACCTGTCGTCAAAAATTAGTGTTATTTACGAAGGAAGTAGCTTTAGCCCGCTAACCAGCAGACAAGCCAACTTACAGGCGCACTTTCAACTCATGTTATCAAAATATCAAGACTAGTCATTTGGATATTCAGCGGCTATCTGATTTATTTATAGTGTTGACATAAACGTGTCGGTAAGGATTTATGTATTGAAATTGTGATGAAATTATAAATGTGTTGAATGCACGCGCGTGAGTGTGTTGAACAGGGTGAATGTGGAGTTAGCCTAGAATGTGGATCGAGTTAGCCTGAGGTTTACAGCTTTATCACTTTACGAATTTCATGGCGAGGTGGTTTTCAGTTTTAACATGTTATCAGAGATATAATACATTTCATAATTTGTCCGTTTAAACTTTTAATCCCGAGAAACAAATGAGAATATGGTTAGTTTTAGTGGGTCTGATTGATACGTTTGCTCCGTATGTTCAATATCAGATTTGTCTGGTGAATACTTTATATATCACCAACACATACTCTTAATATGTGTTAGGAAATATAACTTATAAATATAATAATTTAATATCCGTAAATTTGTGGCGTAACGTTAAGCTGTAAAGGTCAGTATCGACGCATTTTGTATTGCACAGATTACTAGTTAACACGTGCTTTGAATAAATGCCTCAGTGGTCAGATTTCTTAATGCCTTAACCTGTTCCCTCTCATTTATTTTGCTTGTGCTAGTTATACCTTTCTGGCTTTGTTTCAAAACCTAGTGAGTTTCCTGCGTAGACGACATTTCAAACCTGTGTAATACCAAAATGTTCCCTAGGAAGTGGCCTCACTGGGATTTGAGACGCAGTTCAGCATGTGATTGCTGTGTGTGCTACACGTGGTCATCTCCATCTCTATTTTTTTATGTATATATATATTTTGAGTTTGTAAGTGGCTGTGTTTGTAGTAAAGATATCTTTAGTATGTGTTATGTGTCATTAAAATGTCATTTGACGTAAGTTTTTATATCCCACTATATGCATTATTGCTCTCAGGGCACTGAAGACATGGAGGAGATCATTGGGGTCTGTGGTTTAGAGGCCAGAGGACTGGTTGAAGGGAGCAGTTCACCTCCAGATGTGGAGACCCCGTCCCAGGATAACGTGGTGGATTTTGCAGGCCTGGTGAGCAGTGAGGAGGAGAGAGGGGAGACGCCAGGACGGGAGGACAGCACCCCTGACCCCCTCGATGTGGAGTTGGATCCTAACGCTGAGAAAACCAAGGACCAAAAGGAATTTGGTTAGTGTTTGACACTTAAAATGAATGCCTCAGGTACAAAACAAGAAATAGCAGAGACCTATATTTATTTAAAGCTGCAATTCGTATTTTTGTGTTTTGGTGTACCAAAATCATTTGTTTTAGCAAGTAATAAGCAGCCAGTGTTCAAAAGTTTCTCCTTAACTTAGCCCGATTCATAATAGTAAGCTTGTAATAGTGTTTTCTAATTTGAGTGGAAAATATGGGCTTACTGTCATGTATATAGATATAGCCTCCTGGCTAGCAGACTAGATTGCATGTGAGGATCAATTATAGCCTTTTCTCACAGCAGCTGATATAATGAAACTTTCTTTATTTGAAAATGGAATAGTTTGACAATTCCAGATTAGACGGTAGAAAAACTGAAATCTACACGGAACACTAATACATGCTTTATACACACATGCTGCATTTCATTCAGCATCCTAGCTCCCGAGATCGTACATCAGTAGGTCCTGTGCACAAATTCGGGCACTGGTAAATAGGCATGGGACGATAACCGGTTTTAAGGTTTATCACGGTTTGGAAAAGTCAGGGTTTTAAAACTGCTAAGATTTTCTGTTATACCGTTCCTAAGGTATATGTAAGGTTTTTAAAATGTTTTTTTATGTGTTGTAAAGAAATCTGTGCTTTTGAAACTAATGAAGATAGCAGAAGTCAATGATTAATCTTAATTATTTAGCCGGACATGTTTACTGTTCCAAAATATTATAAATGTTTCCTGAAATAAAATATATTGTGTTCAATGGGGAAAAAAAGTTTTTTTGTTTTTTTTTACACAGATATTTAAAAAGAACTCATTTTAGAGCAGTAATCAGAAAACCATGAAACCGTGATATTTTTAACCAAGGTTATCATACCGTCAGAAAATGTTGAGCTTGGAGTTGGTTCACTATACATTGGTACACACTGACTGTGACATGAGAACGTCCTCATTGTACATCATCAAAACTGGAGTCTATAAACAACAGCAGAACTGTTAATAATTTTCATATTAATTTTAATAAGTTTTTAAAAGTACCTTATAGATAAATCATTTGATTGTTTCATATACCAGCAACATTTTAACCATTACATGTTTGCTAAATTTTTCCCAACCTATCTAGCTATGTTCGTTCATATTGAAAATAAATAAATAACAGATTCTTTTTAGAAAATTGTCTCTCGTTTGTCATTGCGTTTGATGATTTGGGTCACGTGATTTATATTTTGCACTTTCAAACATCCTTTAAAGGGCGCATTGTGAGAATTGATGCTCTCTTTCAGTGTGTTGTGGGACATTTCAGTGTACTGGAAATGTCTTTTGCGATTGAGACGGCACTTATAATGGCTGGCAACCTGATCAGAGCACTAACTACTGATCAAGGGTGCTGATTGAGATGCACTCATAGTCAAGCAGTACTAATGTTTGCAATTTGAAACAAAGTATAGCAGTAATAGTTTACACAGTTCGATGTAATATGAGCTAAATGATTGTTATATTTATTCACATTGGTAGTACAATGTATAAACATTTTATTGTAAAAATTTGGGCCATTGAATCTGCGATTCTGATGTACGGTATCCACACTGGTGGCATGATTGACAGCCACACAGTTCTCAAAATATCAAATTCATCATCTTCAAGGAGCTGCGCTGATGAACATGGCAATGGTGAATGAGGGTCATGCCACTTTTTTAACTGACTGTAAATCCTGTGTTAACAGGAACAAGAACTTTTGTTTCAGTATTTGATGTACTTCCAAATGAAATGGAATAAGTAGAGGTGTGGCTAATAATATTGTGACTGAAGCCGTCAAACTGATATCAACAGAGAAGGACCACCACTCCAAACATGGAAGCAAATGGTCAGACTTTGATTGAAGATTACCAAAACAAACATTTTATTTTTCAGTGGATATTAACTTGCACTGATTAATTGTTCACCTAAAGAATAACAATTTGCGCTAACAAAAGAAAAATTGTAAGTTTTATTTTCACACAGACTTTATCTGAAATTGCAGGTTTCAAACAGATGTAGACAGAGGCTAAATCTATGGACTGCAGCTATAAGCAGTATATCTCCTTGTTTTGAAAGAAATAGTTTGTAACAGCTGTAATCTCTTTTGTCATATGGTTATTCTATGCATAATTCTCCCCTTTGTTGTTGTAGGTAAAGAGGTTTTGTTGCTGATGCAGGCGCTTCATACCTTAGCCACCCCTGAAGAGAAACTTGCTGCCCTTTGTAAGAAATATGCAGACCTGGTATGTATTTGGGCATAGAGATATGATATTGCACAACATTGGGTATTATATTTCATACTAAATGTCCTTGCTGATAGATTTCACCCAAAAATAGAAGGTTCTATAGACACATGTATACTTGATTTTTTTTAAGAACATGAAAGGAATAGTTAGCATTGCCCTCACAAAAGTGAAAAGAAGATTCCTACACAAAGCAACAGTCCAGTCGTGTGGTTTGTAATACTGATTTATTTTTTGTCAAACCTATAATTTTCAGGAAATAAACTTTATATTATATTGTTATATTGTATTGTATATTGTTCAGGGAGTCATGTTTTTAGGTCATAAATTAATAACCCCTCATAATCCCTCTCTTTTTTCTACTGAACAATACTCTGAAAGCATTACGTTCATTTAAAAAAACCAAACAGAACAAAATGTGTCATTTTCTATTTTGGTCTGGACCAAAGAAGACCGAACTACAAGTGTGAAAATTCCCCAAAAATTACTGTTTAATTTTTTAGGTGAATTTTTTTTGTTTGTCAAACTTTGAGTGCATCACTAAATTGTAATGTCATTGCTTCTGATGTAGCTGGAGGAGAGTCGCAGCATGCAAAAGCAGGTGAAGGTGTTGCAGAAAAAGCAGAACCAGGTGCTGAAGGAGAAGATCCACCTGCAGAGCGAGCACAGCAAGGCCGTCCTGGCACGCAGTAAACTGGAGAGCCTGTGTAGGGAGCTTCAGCGCCATAACAAAACCCTGAAGGTAAATCCAGCAGAACTCTTGCATGATTGATGATGGGGATGTTTCACTGGCTTTCACTGATCCAGATCGTCATTGTGATGGTAGGAGGAGAACGCTCAGAGGTTCAGGGAGTACGAGGAGCGGCGCAAGGAGGCGACTCTGCACTTTCAGATGACGCTCAATGAGATCGAGGCTCAGATGGAGCAGCACAACTCTCACAACAGCAAGCTGCGCCAGGAGAACATGGAGCTGGCCGAGAAACTCAAGAAGCTCATTGAGCAGTACGAGCTCCGGGAGGAGGTGAGCCAACATCTGTCCAATATGCAGATTTGCTGGTTGAATCCTTCAGTCCTCAGATAATCATTAGGTGTTTTATCTGTCATATTCATATTGTGTTATTAGCTAACATGAAACATCATGCAGTTTGGCACAGATTTATTGTTTTCAGGATCTGTTTTTTCATTATATGATGACATTAGGAACTGGGGTTCGTTCTTCGTACGTGGATTACTCTGTTAGCTGGATTTGATTATTGATGATTTGACAGGATCCAGGATTGATTCATTTTTCAAAACTCATCTGGGATTTATTTTCATAGCAACAGGTCTGTAAGCTCAAATCTGCTCGGGATTAGATTGTGTCGTTTCAAGAGAAGGTGATACTGAATCTGTACCAACTACTGATACATTTATGTAAGAGTACTTTGTTAAATTGGGGAAATTAACAATATTGTGAAATTATTATTTTTTTTTTAAGTTTGTTATGTAAAGGTATGTAATCTACAGTCCAATTGAAAGGTTCACAAACTGTCACAGGAATGATACCTTTTCAAGGGGTTCAAAGAGAATTTTTTTGTACATTTTAGTGACTAATATGTACTATTAAGACAGTGTTTCTCAACCACCTTCCTGAAGGACCACCAACTCTGCTCATTTTCCATGTGTCTTTAACCAAACACACCTGATTCAGATCATTACCAGTTGTATCAAAAGTGCTTGAAAAAGTTGTAGCAGAGCAACCTATGGCTCATTTAGATAGAAATTCTCTCCAATTAACCAATTAAATTAGGAGTGCCTCAGGGATCTATTTTAGGACCTTTACTTTTTAGTATTTATATAAATGATTTATCAGCTATATGCATTGATGCTGATTTATTAATGTATGCTGATGATGCTGTGCTTTACACTTATGGAAAAAATCAAACAGAAGTTGCTACTAAATTAACAAATGAAATGCAAAATGTTTTTAAATGGTTGCAAAATTCAAATCTCACCTTTAAATGTTGAAAAAACTGTATCCATGTGTTTCTCAAATAGGTATAAAGTTGGAAATGTTTTAGAAGTTTTTGTAATCTAAGAAATGTTATACATATTAGAGATTCTCTGACTTATGAGACCTCTGGTATGTATTTAAATACTATGATTGTTCCACGTTTGTTGTACTGTATAACGAGCTGGTCTCAGGCATGTAAATCATCTTTAACATCGTTGGAATCATTATACAAGAGAGCACTTAAAATTCATGATAAAAAGCCTCGGTTGTACCATCACTGCAATATCTTAAAAAAACATCGTCTCTTAAGTTTTGATAATATTATTAAATATTCCAATATTTGTTTTGTTTTTAAAATTATTTACAATCTTTCTGCTCCATCATTAAAAAAATTTTTTTAATTCCAAATTAGACAAAAAATCCCAAATGACATGTTCTATGGTAAGAAGGGAATGTATTGTCCCTAGACGTAAAACCTCTTTTGCTCAATCTTCTTTTATTTATAAAGCCACAAATATATGGAATTCTCTCCCAACAAAAATAATTACACATACAAATTATAAGATGTTTTCACGCTTGACTAGGAGGTGGTTTTTGTCAAATCAAATTTGTAGATGTTTTTCAGATTTGGATATGTTTTTGATTTGTCAGTGTTTTAGTTTATATGCGATTATGCCTGTGTTTTAAACTGACTTTTTAATTAATTGGTTATTATTGTTTTAATTTTTACCTGTCCAGGGACTGCAGGTGGAAAATAGCAATCCTGCTACAACCTGGCACAATGCATCTTTCCTTTTTGAGGTTAATGTCCCTGTTAAATAAATAAATTCATTCATTCATTCAATCATTCATTAGCTGAGACTGAAAAACCTGTAATGGTTGTGACAGACAAAGGAGACATCAAAAACATGCAGTGCTGGTGGTCCTCCAGGAAGGTGGTTGAGAAACACTGGATTAAGATACCAATATGGACCTTTTAGATGCAAATGTGAATTTTGAAAAGGTATTGCCGCAGCTTTAGTACAATTTTGAGAGTATGATAATAGACATGGTCAATATTCTCATTGAGAGATTTGTTTATGAATGAATAACTACATAATTTATGGGAGTCAAATATATAGGTGATTTGATGCAGGGCAGGAGATGCAGACCACTTAAATATAAAAATGTTTTTTTTGATGCAAACTTAATTTAAATAGAAATTTTTATTTTTTTTCTTTAACAAGAAACTTTAACGATGTCTCATAGAAAATCAGCTTTAGGTAAAACTAAATCAGTTGCTAAGTACTCTTAACACATAAAAATGGAAAGCCTGTACAAATAGCCAGCATATATGGAAAGTGTTTAACTTATTGAAAAAAATATATATTTTGCTCAAATTGCTGGTAATTGAATATTAATTAGATGATGTCATTCCACAGGCTGTCGGCAAGACAACAATCGCTGCATTGATGATCATGAGTTTGTGGATCAATAGATCTGTTCTCAACAAACATAAGAACAATTGTTTTATTTTTTATACTAAAATGTAACACAATATAGTGTGAATTAATTAATGTGGAAAAAAGCATAAAACAAATTGTAACTGTTAGGATGCTATAATCATGATTTGCTCGAATGGTGGATATGTCCGTTGCATGGCTTTACATTTGATTTGCCATGCTAAACATGTTCTACAGACATGTAGGGTGTTTTGAATGTTACTTAAATTAAGCTCGTTTCACATGTGTGATCTCAAATGAAATGACTTTGATCCAGCTGATTTCCAGCATTGATTCACTTTATCAGGCTTTAATGTGGAACACTTAATTAGTGATAGTTGAGCTTGCATTTTAAAAGTGCATTAAAGTGAGTGAATTTTGCATGCAAAAACAGAACTATTGTCAGCATAGAAATGTATGAAGCACAGCTCACTCAAAACTCACTTTCAAACCAAGCAGACGTCTGTTGGTTATTGGATGATTATATTTTGTAATTGTTGTGTTTCAGGTTTTGGGTGATTAACAGCAAAGTTTTATTTTTGTAGACCCAATTAAAGCTCAAGATGTTCTTGTATGTCCAGCGTAGAATTAAAAGATTGCCTATGAATGTACAACATTTCAAAACAGTACAAAAACATATTAGCTGCCATTTGAAAATAAATAAACAAAAAAACACAATGAAAACTAACAGAAAGTGCAGTCTTGTGCTACACACCAGTGCGTTTATGATTGTGATTTTAAAAAAAAATTACAAGATAACAATAACCAGTTTGTAATATCAAGCAGCATAATGGGACTATTTTTGTTTAATGAAAATTACTGGAAGCAGCTGACATCGAAAGTCACGCACATTTAAGTTAATAAGGGTTGTTGTCATTTTCTAAGAAAGCATTCTTTTTAGGAAATAATATGACCAAGACGTTTGTATTTACTCAGCACACAGACAAGGTGTTCAAACACAAGGAGCTTCAACAGCAGCTGATGGACGCTAAACTCCAGCGGACAGCCGAGCTGATGCGAAAGGTGGAGGAGAAACAGCAGAGAGAACGAGAGTTTGTGAGTATCCTTCTCATAATCCTAATCCTGTTTCTGAGCCTGGTGTAATCCTCAAGTATTAGTACCTACAACTAAGGAGCTCAATAATATGTTGATAAAGCTCTTCGTTAACATTCCTGTTTCTCCAGACTAATAATTAAGAGCTGTGGCAACGTTGCCACTGTTCTACACATAGTGGCATTAACACCTGATTTGGTTGAAAAGTACATTAATATTTATATGAAATGTTTTTTTTCACACTTAGAAATGCATGTTTAACCATTTAAAGGATCAGTAAGCTTAAGTTGGGGGGATGCACAAATGTTAACATCTGAAACTTTAACTCTATCTAACATTATCTTATATTATATTAACATTTTCATATCTTTGTAGATCTTATCTATGAAAACATTAGCCTAAAGTCATATAGTATAAATAACAGTTATTATAATTGACTAAAACAAAAACATAGAACCAGCATTTTAGTTACTGGGGGAAAAAAAAAATTTGTGGCAAAGGAGACATTTTTCACTTAATTTACCTTTACCTTACCAAAAATACCAAAACAATTTAGATGCATTTAAAAAAAACTAATACAAAGCACAAATCAAGAAAGGGAAAGTGTTTTAATGCAATTAAAAAAATAAATAAATTAAAATATAAAAATTAAAACTAAACAGCAATTCTGTTTTAAAATAACATACAAGTGCACAAAAACTGATGTTGCTTAATAAATAAAACAAAAAAGTAGATATTTTCAAGAATGTTGAAGCTCGGTTGATGTTGGCTTAAGCCTAGTTCACACTACAGGATTTTAAGCCCGATTTGAGCCCGATTTGGAAGTTAACGAGCTTGCCGACAGATCGGGCTGTGATCGGGGAAAAATCTGCGGGTGCTCGGTGCTCTGCAGTCTTTATGTGTGAACTACTGAACAACGCATCAAAGACGCTCGCTGACGCGTCGCCGACACCTCGCAGACGGAAATCCAATATCTAGCATGCTGAATATTCCAGAGCAGTCGGCCGACTCGACCCCACGTGTGGTCAGATGTAGTGACGAGCTGCAGCCAATGAGAGCATATCAGCATGAGCTGAATGGCCATGTGCTCAGGAGCTCAACAGAAACGTCTGTGATTGGTCAGAATGGGCATCGATGCACTCGCTTCATTCTGCGTTAACACGGACATGAGAGTAGGCTATATTAACAGTGGAACTACAATTCTATAACTATTAGCAAAGTCCCTTTAAGTGTATTCTATAGTCTTTGCTATTAGTATTACCATAGCATTCATTCTGACCGTTCTCATATATCATATTGTCACGTCATATTTACATTCAAAGCTTAAAATATTAAAATTAAGCTTTGAATGTCTGTCATCATATTTTATGACACCATTACCCTACAAATATTATCTTTTTGGTAATACAACCTATAATAAATATGTAGTTAAGACAGTAGAACATCCACAAAGGTCTGGGCCTCGCTTTCATTTTCACTTTCAGAGCTATTTCGCGGCACAGAATATGCTGTTTTGAAAGATATATCTGAAGTAAATTTATGTTTTCGCTATCAGAAAGTTATGTTTATGTTAGCAGGAAGTTTCTAGGCAAAAAAGGCACGGATATTTAAAGAAGCAGACAGGCATGCAGTCATTTTGACCTATATGGTAAATAAAGGTAGAAATACTCAGTTCTTTTCTTTTTTGTAATTTAAAAAAATGACAATGTTGGAAAGAAATACACAGATATTTAGGAAACGTCAAGGTATTATAGATGTCAGTTTTATTTCAAAGAGTTATTAAATTACAAAAATTAAAAACTCTCTGACTGCCTCGGTAGTTTTAGTGTTAAAGCCACATCTTGAACCTTGCAGATGAGCGATTGATCCGCTGATGCATCAGCTGATGTTTTTAAACGCTCCCTTGAAAGCTTGAAACGCTGTCAGTGATGTCATCAGCAGACAAGCAGCCAATAGTGTTCAGCTTTTTCTGCCGGCTCCTCCCTCAACATTTCATTGGCTGTGGTTTGGTAGCTTGACAGAGCTGTTGGGGAACGAGTTGTTGTCAGATCATGTAGTGTGTGACCCCCCTCTTGTGGATCATTTACGTAGTGTCACGTAGTGTGAACACCACAACGATTTAAAGACAAAATCAAGTCATGTAGTGTGAACGGCACAGCGATCTGCCGATGTTTAAAGTCATGTAGTGTGAACTAGGCTATAGTTGGAACAAAAATCTGGTTGATGGCTATCTGTTTTCAACAATCTTCAAAATATCATCTTTTGTATTCAACAGAACAGTCTTCTTAAGTGGCAATTTCTAAACAAAATTAAGTTGTATCAAAAGGAATTAAAGGTCCACAAAATCCAACCGTTTAGTCTCAGTCTGGAGCCCACCATTCATCACAGTGGCAGTTGCTTGTGTTATAAAATATGAAATTTGCCATTTTTGTTCTTTGGCACACAACTGAGCCAATCACATGTGCTGTAACACTCTGGAGCTACAGGAAAATCTATTTCACCATAATACTGATTAGTTTATTCCTGTAGCTCAAATAGTAAAGTAACACCAAAGTGTTGGGTTTTATACTGAGGTAAGTGATGGAATATAATAGTCATTCTAGAATTGTGGGTACCTTTTGCATGTCCTAGATCAGGGGTCGGCAACCTTTGACCAAAAGAGGCATTTGGGAACTTTTACCACCAAAAAAATTTGCCTGGAGCCGCAAACCCTATTTGACTGTTAAATTGTCATAACAATTTGTTGTTTAATACAGATGTAAATGAGTGCCTAGTAGTCTAGATAACCCTTCTATTATAAAAAAATATGTGTTTTGAATATTAACACATTAAATAAATCTTGAAGAAATAATGTTTGTATGTGTATTTAGAACATTTTGTCTTGTACATGTTAACTTAAATACTATACTTATTTTTTGACTGAATCATACATTCTACTTATATTTAAAAAGAAATAAGTCTGATTTTCATCTTTTTTACAAAATTTGTTTACAAATACTTTTTACTGCTTATTAAATTCAACTTATTTTTCATGAAACATCTATTTTCTGTATTATTTTTAATTTCAGTAATACACACTCATTCACTTTTTGAAAAAATAATCTAATGAAAATGCATAAAATTCTCTTTTAGACATGCCAAATGCTATCTAGTTTGAGGTTAGCATCTTGAGCTAAAGCGCAAAATGGTGGAAAAAGTCAACTCTGTTATTGGCAACTCTGTTGGTGGAAGTTGAAAAGTTTAACACTGTTAAACAACAATTAATAACAAAGTCACTTACGTCTGCCAAAGGCATAAATGTTGGTTTCTATTCTCTGTTCAGCTCTTGAAAAATGCAACAGAGTCGAGACACAAATGTGAGCTGATGAAGGAGCAGGAGCATCAGCTAAAGCAGCAGCTCACTTTGTACATGGACAAGTTTGAGGAGTTTCAGACGACTCTCGCAAAGAGCAACGAGGTCTTCACCACCTTCAGACAGGAGATGGAGAAAGTGAGTGTGACATGAACAGCAGAAGTCTTATGCTAACAGAGTCTGCATTTATTTAATCAAAAATATTTGAGTAAAAACTGTAATATTGTTAAATAATATCACAATTTAAAATGTACTTTTATTTTAAAATAGTATATATTTTAAATATATTTTTTTATGTTTTAGCAAAGCTGCATTTTCATTTAAAATCATCCCAGTTTTTAGAGATTATAAGTTTAGATTCTTTAAAAGTTATTCTAAGGGCGCATGTCTACCAAAGTGTGTGTGTTTTTGTTTTTTTCACACAAGTTAATCAATTTTTTAGTCAATGGAAGCACCACGTTTTTTTAAATGCCAGCAGTTTTTAAAAATAATTATTTATACAAATAATAACATTTACATTGATTTTAAAAACTGAATTATCTCTAATTAATATCTCTACATTTTCAGCTTCACTGAAATGATCAGTTCTGATTATTTGAAGAAAACTTTTGTATAAAAATTTTCTTGCTTTGCTTGACATGTTTTTATTTTCTGTGACTGATCAGATGACAAAAAAGATCAAGAAGCTTGAAAAGGAGACTACGCTATGGAGGACCAAATGGGAGACCAACAACCAGACTCTACTGCAGATGGCAGAAGAGGTGAGGGGAAATAGTGTAGTGTGTTGCTAAAACGCATCATTTTTAAATTCAGATTTCTAAATTTAAAATATGAATTTATGAGTGATTGGTTGTATGTTTCTTCATTTCAGTGTTATGTAACAAGTAATTTTACCTGCAGACCTGAAATTGAAAGCATCCTCAGAAAACTGACTGTTCAAAAGTAAAAAAAAAAAAGACTCCAAGAGTCCATTTTCTGCTTTCCTTGTATTGAGAAACAGCCAGAGTCATTTGCCCAAGTGATGATTGTATCTTTCAGTGGGTTAATTCCACCCTGCCAGACTACTGTGCTAGGTACCAAAATAGTAGTATGATACAATTCACAATGCCACATTTACAATTTCTGACAATGGAATTAGAAATAATTGCATACCTGAACCACTCAGTGGAAACAAGCCATAACAATAAACTGCAGTCCGAGTACTTACTTAGAATGTCTTTCTAGCCCTAAACAAACAACGAAAAAAGAAATTAGCTGTGAGTATATCAGTGCCTTTACTGATCTCAAACCTTTGAATATTTCAGAATTTGTTTTAAAGTCCCCATTTTTATTTGTCTTGTAGAAAACCGTGCGAGACAAAAATTACAAGGCCCTCCAAGGTAAACTGGAGCGTTTGGAGAAGCTCTGCAGGGCCCTGCAACGAGAACGCAACGACCTGAACCAGAAACTCCGAGCACTTCAGGGCCCAGCAAAAGATCTTGAGGAAGAGGGTACGGGACCTCCTGACCCCCAGCCAGAGGAGCTGTCTAACCCAGAGCTGGAGAGAGAGGTGGAGGGAGAAGGTGGGGGAGAGATGGAGGCTTTGGTGCCTGAAACAGAGAAAGTCGGGCTTCAGCCTGAAGAATCAAGCAGCACATCATCCAGACAACTTATTGACGACTGAGCCTGGCCTACTGGTGGCCTTTCTTTTTTTTGTGGAGGTATATATTTTTGTCTAACAATTATTATCATAAAGTTTGTGAGGAAAAAGCAGGACATTAGTGAAGACGCTAACTGCTCTATATGTTGATAATCCGCTTTGTGGCGAGCACTTTTTACTCCCTATTTTCTATCACATTGTATTTTCGTAGGAAACGGTCATGTGGTCCAAGGCGGGCGCCATGCAGCTTTGTTTCGTATGTTTTTCGTTTTTCTTCTTCCCCTATTCTGTTCTCAGCTCTTTCCTGCTCAGCTGTGCTGTGGTTGCACGTTTTTTGTTTTGTTTAGTTCGTTTCTCTTTAATAAAATGTAGCTCTTCGCTCTGACCTCTAGAATCTGAATAAATCATTTTGGATGCATATATATAATGTTTAATATCGCTGTTTTGAAATAAGCGTACATGGTCAACAAGCCTCTACAGCTCTAGATGAGCATATAACTTGAGACTTGAAAAACATGGGCATTAATAACAGGAGAAACTGAGGCTAACACACACTCATCTACTCATTGGCACTTTGAGTCTGTAGTAAGTTTGATTTCTGTTGATTCAATTGAACTGGACTTTATAGGAAGATTCACATCTTGTAAATTAGAGAGGGGTCAAGACTCCTCACCGCCTGCGACTGGTTTTCATATGGGAATCTGATTAAGGGCTAGTTTGACTTTGAAAAAGGCTGCTACATCTCCAACAATTATGTGAAATATTAAAAACAGGGTCAAATACTCTCGCATCACTCGAGTTTTTTTTTTTTTTTTTTCAAGTTTAAGAACTTTCAATGGGAGGGAGTAAATTTTTGTACCATGAAAAGTGAAAAACACATTAAGGATGGTAAAATTCCACTTGGGTTTGTATTCCATTACAATTCAGTTAATCTTTGCATTCCTAAGAGACGGGATGGTTGCTTTTGTTGAATCGGGGATTCCAAACTAGCTGGATTCATAGTTTAATCTGACCAAACCATGAAAACAATCTGCATTTCCTCCCCAAAATATAGATATATATTTTTCATTCATTAATTTCCTAAAAGCTTTTCCTCAGATTTTTAGAAAAAGGGCTTTTTTTTTTTTTGCTGAAAGGGTGAGATTTAACTAAGAATCTTCTTTTTGTTTGGTTTTATTTCATTAATCCTGATGATAGCTATTGTTTGAAAATAGTTTGATGGCTATTTTGAACTCAGTTCCTTTTTCTGTTATCTGCAATATTTAAAATGGTTAAATCATAAAAAAATCTACTAATTTACCAATGTAACAGTCCAAACCTGTATGACTGACTTTCTTCATAGAAAAACAGAAAAAAAGAGTTTTCAACATTTTCGTTTATGTCATACATGTTTGGAGTATTATGAGGGACTTTCATTTTGTTTCGTAATTTGGGCGAATTAGCCATTTTTGAATAGATTTTTTTTTTTCACTCTTTAACTGGACTCAGAACTGACTACAATTAATTTCATATTTTAAAAAGGGGCCTTGACATATTTGATGCTGAATGTGATTTCTCTCTTTTGTTTCTTGAACATTGTAATGAACAAGAATAAAGTCTGTAATTCGATGCGCAAATGTTTAAAAGTGCTGCAAAGATGCTCAATGTTGTTAATGTAAAATTGTCTGTGGAGAACTGAACTGAACTGATGAATGTAGAAGTTGCCAATCCCATGTCTACAAACGGGCAGCCCTTTAAGATCTAATCATTCTCACACGTGGACACACAGGGTCTAAAAACATTTGCCAGCCTCCTCAGGTTATTCCAGCATCTGCCACTGTTCATGATGTCCTGATCTGAACCTCTCTCGCGCTGGCCAGTACATTCCTGAACGCTGAATCCAACAAAACGTATCCTTCAGATAATCTACTTGTAATGGAACTAGGCACATTTTTGTAATAATGTTATGGAGGCATACGAGAAATGCAGAATGACAACCTATTTTTGTGAGAAACTCGCTTGTTAGAAATATGGGCTGAAATGAAAGTCTGAATGTTTAACTTTGCCAAACTAAAACTCAGCAGAATGGAATGGTAGATCTTCACCACTTTTCTAAAATCTTGTACCTCGTTTTATTTTTCCATTGTCTAAACTTTCTTCAAATTATGGATAAGAATGTTGATGTCTATTATAACAGCATATGTTTTATCTTTTCTCCAGAAGTGTGAGCAGTTGTTTTTTTTGGACACATCTGTAATTGGGGCCATGTTCATTTAAAAATGTTGGTGTTTTGGTACTGTCACTTTGTATCGTTACGCCCTGGTTCAATTCTCAGGTTATGCAAGAAATCTACCTCTTTAGGTAAGACGTACTGTGAAATATGCTCAAGAGAGCTTTTCTTTCTCCCCCAGCTCAGCCCATGACCCCTCTGAGATTGTACAACGCTCTTGTAGTTCTGTCTTGCTTTTCAATAAAACATTTTGTAGAATTTTCTTTACTGTGTGGTTTCTTGTCACCATATTTTTATGTCTACTACCTACCTAAGGAGGACTTGAAATAAAAAAAATTGCACAGGGCTGCGTTTCCATTCAGAAGGGCTCATCCCTATGCCCTAATCTCTTTAAAGGGATTCTAAATGGAGTGTGGTGTGTGACACCAAACAACTTCCTTATGCAAAGGATCATGGGTGCTTGAAGGGCTTGAAAGATCAATTAGTGTTTGATTGGGGTTGGAACTAAACTGTGCAGAGCTGCTATCCACAAACTGAGTTTGACGCCTGTGATGTAGACCTGTTGGCTTGGTTTAGACAGATACTCTAGGCCAGAGGTCACCAAACTCAGTCCTGGAGGGCCGGTGTCCCTGCAGGGTTTAGCTCCAACTTGCCTCAACACACCTGCCTGGAAGTTTCTAGTATACCTAGTAAGAGCTTGATTAGCGGCTTCAGGTGTGTTTGATTAGGGTTGGAGCTAAAATCTGCAGGACACCGGCCCTCCAGGACCGAGTTTGGTGACCCCTGCTCTAGGCCAAACTCGGTCCTGGAGGTCTGGTGTCCTGCAGATTTTAGCTCCAACTTGCCTCAACACACCTGCAAGGATGTTTCTAGAAAGCTTAATAAGAGCTTGATTAGCTAGTCTAGGCGTGTCTGATTGGGGTTGAAACTAAACTTTGCAGGACACTGGCCCTTCAGGACCGAGTTTGGGCACCCCTGCTCTAGACCAGTGGTTCCCAATCCGGTCCTTGGGATGCCCCGCCCTGCACATTTTGGATGTCTCTCTTATTTGACGCACAAGGATAAGTTTATGGATCTCTCTGTTAACAAGCTGATGATCTGAATCAGGTGAATTAAGTAAGACATACAAAATATGCAGGTTGGGGGGTCCCGAGGACTGGAATTTGGAACCAGTGCTGTAGACCATGGGTCACCAATCTTGTTCCAGGAGAGCCATTGTCCGGCAAAGTTTAGCTCCAACCCTAATCAAACACACCTGAACAAGCTAATCAAGGTCTTACTAGGTATACTTGAAACTTCCAGGCTGTTGAGGCAAGTTGGAGCTAAACTCTGCAGGGACTCTGGCCCCCTAGGACCGAGATTTGTGACCCCTGCTCTAAACAGTCAGCCTTGGGGATCCAACATTGTTTATGATTTGTGCTTCCGGAACCAAGACACGAGCCTTGCTGTTTCAAAGATGCTCAACCCAGATGGCCTCCTGTAACAATTTGGGGTTTGTCAAAGTTATATATATTTTCATCCAACACAAGGATACAAGAACTTACATCTTATTTACCCAGACCTTAAAGAGTTAATTTATCAAAAAATGAAAATTCTGTTATTAATTACTGACCCTCATGTCATTCCCATCCCCTGAGACTTTCATTCATCTTCAGAACACAAATTAAATTAGTGAGTTTATTTTAGATTAAATCTGAGAGCTCTCTGACTCTCCCTAGACAGCAATAGTCACAAGACGTTCACGTTAAAGTACAGAAAAGGAACCAAAACATTTTATGTGACTCCAGTGGTTGAACTAATCATTCTAATGGCAGTCTGTTGTATTGCCCAGTAAACACACACCCTGATGATGAAAAGATGACACTGGCGAACAAAGTGTTTTTTTGCTGCACAAAAGTGTTCTTGGAGCTCTGTATGATTACAGTTGAACCACTGAAGTGGAAAGCCTCGACAGAAATGGCCTACTACTCATATTTGAATTTATTACACGACTGTTAGAAAAGCATGTTCTATATAGTATGAATGTGATTTGTCATTATCATGTGACCTACCAGCGTCAGTTGCATCGCTTTACTCCCATTCATGAATTCTCTCACGGGGCATCATTGGATAGCGTAGTGTCCATCGGATGCACACTTCAGAATCTCGCCAGAAGTAGTAGGTCATCTGGGTACTTCTTGCATACTGTTTTTCAAATACTGGGAATTCGGACATCCTGCTCGGCTCACATACTGTTTTTACCGTACTATATAGTATGGAAGTATGTGATTTCAGACGCAGCCACAGTGTTTCTTTAATACCACAACTGTTACTGGTCTTAATATTTTGGCTTATGTCGAGACAGAAAAAAAAAAAATCTAACAGTGCATCTGTACTTTATTTTCAGAATTAAATGGCGTACAGACAATTATCCACAATTTTGGAATACAAAATCATTTTAAAAGTTATTACAAAAGATTTATTGCAAATTGACACCAGGTTTATGCACAAAATAAAGAAAAACTAAAATTTGTGATAAGCCACACCAGGCCGTAACTTCTCAGAAGTGATTGAACAAGTGGTGCAGTCTTCCAAACCATCCAAACCAAACTATTCTACTGCTACGGATGATGGGTGAACCTTTTAGATATGTGTCCACAGAAGGACCCTGTCATGGATGAAGTATCAGAATGCATGGAATGGGGAGTAAATGGACTTTAAGGAATAATACTGAAAAGCAAAATGTGAAGAGCAAGAAGCCATGAAAAGAGTTGTCGATTTTGAATGAGATCCGTTATGACGCCTGTCCCTCCAGCTCTGACGCAGGGGTGTCTGGCTCTTCATCGTTGTAGATGTTCTCAGCCTAGAACAGAGTTTGGGAAAATCAGTATAAAGTTCTGGTACCAATTCCACTGAAAAAGATAATGAAAAAAAGTAAATCTCCAGATTTACTATACTTACCATCTGCCATACTTGCATAATGTTGTCCTCTGACACGGAACAGATTACCCAGGGTTCATTTGGGTTCCAGGAGAAATCAGAGATCTTAGCCGTGTGCCCACCATGAATGAACTGACAAAAAAATATTTTCAGTAAAACATCTTAGTATACTACATTGTTATTATCAAAGCCTTAAAGTAGGTGTATCAACTTGGCATTTAAAAGACCTACATACAAAATATCTATCCATCCATCCATCCGTCTGTCTATCTGTCTAATGATGCACAACTTATTTCATATCTTTAATTGTAGTAAATAATAGGTGTTAATGGTAAATCTTTCTTTAGCACAAAACCAGCAGAGATTCCAAAAGAATCATTTGATATTTAAGACTGGCTTTATTAATGGTGCTGAAAAATGACAGAAGAAGAAGAAAAAAAAAAAAAACTTGCTTTAAATTGTAATGATTTTTCATTTATAAGACTTTGAGTATTTTTATATAAATGCCGATTTGGTAAGCATAGGAAAAGTTAACAAATAAATAAAAACTTACAAAGCTCAAACTTGTATATTATCAATCAAAATTATTTTAACTAAATATTTTATGTGCTATCACACTGGCGTAGTATTGAAATGGTCTTCAAGAATCATATATCTGTTGCACTGTAGAAGCTCTGTCACGAAAACAAATTCCTCGTATGTGTGAACATACCTGGCAATAAAGCTCTTTCTGATTCTGATATAGTTATGGGTACATCTGTTCAATTAAATATTTTCACCAAATTCTTTTTAACTTACCAGCAGCTCAGGAGGCCCGTCCTCTGCGTCCTCTGCAGACTGCTCTTCTCCAATTTTACTAGAACACACACACACACACACACACACACACACACACACACACACACACACACACACACCCACACACACACACACACACACACACACACACACACACACACACACACACACACACACACACACACACACACACACACACACACACACACGCAAATGTTTTTAATATCTGTTGCTCCAAACACAGATAATGTCAACGAATTGGCACGACCAGAGATGTGCATTAAAAAAGAAAGAATGAAAAGAACATTAAAAAGAAATATAAAAAACAAAAAGAAAGAACAATAAGAAAAGAACACTAAAAAAGGAACAAAAAGAAAGAACAATGAAAAGAAAAAGAAAGATAGAACACTAAAAAGGAACAAAAAGAATAAGAAAAAAGAACAATAAGAAAGAAAGAAACAATAAGAAATAAAGAAAAGAGAACAAGAAGAAAGAAAGAAAGCTCCTCAAATGATTTAAACTGGGAAAGAGTAGTACCTCAGGTCCCAAACATTGAGGCGTCTGTCAGTGCCACTGGAGGCCAGGATGGTCTCGTTATGAGGAGACCACTGGACCTGTCAAAGTATCAGCATTGCTCCATTATTCTGTTACATTGTACTGAATCGTGACTCCATATTGTTACATTGTAACAGAATCTCTAGTATTATTTACCTGGAAAATTTCATCCTTATGGGACTCAAATGAGTGAAGCTTCAGCTTCAGGTTACGCAGATCCCACAATGCAACAGTCTACAGCCAGAAACAAACAGATCACACTGATTTACACTGTTACATTTCTATAAATGTTTCTGTTGTTTTGGCTTTTATGGCAAGAGATTAATGTAAACCGTAATCACAGCTCACAATGAACACTCTTATAATCAGCTTAAACCTTTTCTAACTTTAATAGTTATTTTAGGATCAAGAGGTATTTGTAAGGAATTAGATGCAAGCAGAGTACGGCTGTTTGTAAAGCACACAGCGCCATCTGCTGTTAGAAACTAAGCTCAGAATCCATTCAACAGAGACTAGAACTGCGTTTTGAAAATCTCAAACAATATCTGGAATGGTTTTGCGCCACAGTTCTAACGCAAACCAGAAAAATTACAAACCTTGTCTGCCGAGCCAGTGGCCAAGATGAATTCGCTGTAGGGGTTGAAGGACAGACAGTTGACTTCGGCTGTGTGAGCATCCACAGAGTGACTGGGCTTTGAGGTGTTATTGGATCGTGTGTCCCAGCTGTGAACGACAGACATGTAATCCATCAGCTACATTCACACTTTGAGGCTTTTGTGCTCAAATCTCTTTTTTTTTTCTCAGATCAGTTTTTTTGTAAAGCTGTTCACATTGTTGTTTTAAATGTGGTCAATATTATTATAATGTGAACTGATTATGATCCTAAATGAACCCGTATGTGCAAAAGAACAACTACACACAACAAACTTTCAAATTATGTAAAAATTGTGTATACTGTATGTATGATGTGAATAAAGCAAGTCATCAGATCATGTCATGTTTAATATGATTATAATTGCCAGTTTTGCTGACATCAGTGGGTATTTTACAAATGATTTGTAGTTTAGCATTTTAAATACTAATGTGTTTACATTTTTTGTGAAGATTTCTTTTTGGCATTTTTGAGTTTATTGTAATAGGACAGTAATTGGATGGAATTGGGAAAGATCCACAAGCCAGGATTTGAACTCAGGATGCATGAAGCGCAGTTGTGCTACATGTCAGAGCACTGCCAATGAGGCTATCTGGGCAGACATGTGTATTTCAATGTCTGAAACCTAAAATAAATATTATGTGATTGAAAACAGAAAATTTGTGACAGTCGCAATATGAGTCTTTCTTAGATTTAGCGCAAAAAACAGATTGAATTTAGCAGCTGATTATGAAGCACTGAATGCTCTAAATCACACCAGTGTGACTGTGTGCTCTAGAAACCAGCCTAGAGTGAGAAATATCTTGGGGAATTCTAAAAGTATTTCATTAAGCGTTTTAGTGCTAAAACTAGCTCCTAAATATGTCAAATGTTAGGAGTAGTGAAGAGGACTAAGACCAAAACCCAAACATTCCTAAAAAAGAAAGTTATATTTAATAAAATTTTATTATAGTAATATTAAAGTTATTGGTGTAAACATGAAGGTATTCCCATAAGGTCAGAAATACGTTTTCAAATATATTTTTTACATTTCTTTAAAAAACTAAAACAGTTTCTCAAAAATAGATGTATGCAAATATATGTTCTAGAAATACAAATTTGGCCATTTTTGTGTCTTTTCATATTTAATTATTTAGAAGCATATGTTTGCTTAATTATTTTCTAAGAAAATAGATTAATTTAAAACATTGGAAGAAAATCTTTATTTGTCTAAAACTTTAAAAGCAAGGAACTATTAGGAATGCAATTCTTTACTTAGCCTGCATTTTAAAATTGCTAGCGTTATCCTTTTTGCATTTTTATTTTTGAAACCATTATTTAAATATGGCAACTACAACTCTACAGAGTCCTCCCCATCAGCCAATCACTGTGTTCATAGTTAGTAATGATGCTGACATCATCCATAGCAAATAATCAATGCTGCCCTCATTCGTAGCTTAAGACTTCACACTATTCCTTTGTAAAGTTTGGTCTCAGCAGCTTTATGAACAGGCTTTAAGAAAAAAAAAACTCTTTGCTAAAAACTTTCTGCTATTTAGGAGATAAGAAAAATATTTTTTTGAATACAAGCCCTGACCTGTAATGGCTTTACTACCAGATATAAAAAAATCCACAAATCGAAATGGAAAAAATCAGATTCCATACAGTTTGTGCTGTTCTGTCATGACAAAAACAGATCTGAGTCACATGTGGGCTAAAGAAATCAGATTTGGGCCACATTTGCCAGCAGTGTGAACGTAGCCATCTTCTGTCTTGTTTTTTTAAGAGGAATTCTAGTTTCAGAATAGTTTCACTATTTCCACCATAACATTTTGCTTACATCATGAGTTTCTGGTCATCAGCCACAGAGCCAAAAAGAGACTCGTGCAGAAGGTGCCAGGACACGTCCTCTACCACAGCTGTGTGCCCAGTGAAGATGGTCTTGGCATCGACTATCTTCCCCTCCTTTGGTGCACCACTGATGTCCCACAGACAGATCGTCTAAAGATGAAGAATGACATGATCAGTAAACAAATAAATATAAAAATACACAAGCTTTATTTAGTTTCAGTTTGTTTGTTTGTTTATTGCCACTTTAGCAACTCATGGCTATTTCATATTATATAATAATAACAACTTTATATCTCAATGATGCGGAATAAATAAATAAATACAATTTTACATAAAAAACATGAGGTTTCTTTAAATGTCAGATCTCTCACATGGTCGTCGGATGCACTGAGCAGGTTTCCACTGAGGTTGGGGTTCCAGGACAAACCGTAGCCCTCTTTCTGATGTCCCCGCAGCCTCAGGTCTGGACTACAGTCTCCACTGGGGTCTGAAAAATGGAAAGCTCAGACTTGATATTCGCATCGGTGGAGTTGCTGAACTAAACTTCAACAGTGACATTCATACTAAACTGAACTAGTTTCAATTTAAAATATATTATGGCTTTTACTCTCTTTTCTTCATCTATGTTAAGCTGCTTTGGCACAATCTACATTGTTAAAAGTGCTATAGAAATAAAATGAATTGAATTATTCAAAGCAAGTTCCTTCATACAAACTTTAATATAAATTGTAAGAACTGAGTTGTAAGAACTGAATCAGACTGACCGATTCAGTGCATTCGAGTAGTTTTGTTATTTGTATTTTAAGTGCTTCGGGAACTAGCTCTGTTCTGAAAAAAGTCATGTAGTTTTTCAGCTGAAAAAACTATCTATTTATGATGCTTCAGTGCATGTGTATATTTCCATGTTTTTGTGAGTGTGTTTGTACTGTTTCTGTATTTGTATAATGAAAAAAGAGGGGGAGAAAGACAATGTATCCTTAATGACTAAGTGTATTAAAATTATTATAACTTATGATAATTTTTGTAGATCTTAGGTTTTTTTGCTGTTATAGACTGCAGGAACCTTTGAAATATGTGAAATCATTTCACAAAATGACACAGAACTCTAATGCAACCTGACTGGAACTACCTTCATTGTGTGCTACCCCGAAATGCAAGAAATTTAATTCTGTCATCACTTACTCACCCTTTACCCTTCAGCTTTTTTTTTTTTGTTCAGTTGAACACAAAAAAGATATTTTGAAGAATGTTGTAAACCTATGGAAAACTATTAAAATCAATGATAACATGTTTCCAACATTCTTCAAAAATCCATTATTTTGTGCTCAACAGAACAAAAAAACTCAAACTGGTATGAAACAAGTAAAGAGTGAGTAAATTAATTTTCATTTCTGGGTGAACTAGTCCTTTAACTACAAAATAAGGGCTAAGAGTGGACCCAAGTTGCCTCAAAACATGGTAAAACCTCATATTAACCACAGAGCAAACCCATAATCCTGCCCTTTTAAGTGCCCAGGAAGATGTTTGTCATGGACCAAAATAAAACTTTTCATGAACATTAAATGTGCGTTTATACTACATTCAACACTATTATGTTTGCATAAGAATAGTAACTGTTGAGGGACTAATAAAAAAAGTGAAATAATGCGTTTAGATGAGTGATCGTTTGATTGTGCTTTTGTTTTTGTTTTTTCAAGGTTTAAAATGTTCGTGGAATGTATATATAGAGGTCTTTAGATCAACTGAAAGGCACTGACCTGGTTTGGATGGGTGTTTGGTGTAGTCAAACACCAGCACGTCAGAGGTGGGGGTCTTGGTGGCGATGATGCAGGGGTTTTGTGGCATGTATCTGGCTCTGTTCACTTCTCCTTCATGGTTGATCTTAATCTCAATATCAATCTTTCCACTAACTGATCCAAACCCTCCAAACTCTGAAGTAAAATAGGTAAAAACTCAAGCACATCAGTCACATTTACAAGATGAATGACAAAAGAATTGTAATTTTTCATTTGACTATTCCTATAACACCAGTATATGGTTTTAAACATTTAATACAGACATAAACAAAACATGGCTGTCGAAAGCACATGTGGCTGTAACATCTTTGTGGAATGATCCACTCTTATTGATCAAATGAATCTGGATTTCCTCTCAACATCCTGACCATACCTGCTGAAGAAACACAAAGACAAAACTGATGTTAGTATAATGACTTCAACACAACAGACAATAACACTAAATTAGCATCCATTCATGCTCAGATCAGCTCTTACCTCCTTTCTCACTGTCGTAGTGGGAGGCGTCAAACTGAGCGTCATCATTGGGGATCTGAACACTGGCGATGACCAGATGGTTTTGCTCGTCTGAAGTGTGTGTGCCCAACACCAGCCGGTGAACCACATAGTCCTTCCCCTCAGGCCTGTAGAAAAACAGAGTTAGGGTCTTGATAAACTGTTGTGTTTCAAAAGGTACACAAGTTAGCCAGTGGATTACCTGTTGACATCAGGAAGCCACTGCACTGTTAAACTTGGCCACTCGAGTGCGTGTGTCATGACTAGGTCATACAGGAACGGTGTGTTTTTCTTCCAGATCTTGTATTCCTCATTTATTACCCTCTCCTCCACGGCCTCATCGTACACTGTGATGGAAGCAAAAAGAATACATTTGATAATTTAAAATCAATACAATTTGTATTTATTTAGCACTTTTCCTAAATGCAGTTTAACACAGGGTTCCCAGTTTAAGCCAAATGTCAAATTCCCTGACTTTCACTGACTAAAAAGCTGGATTATAATGAACAGAAAAACAGGCAGCTGTCCCTCCAGAATTGTACAATTTCTTTTTTAATGCTTAATCAAGAAAATGATGCTAAATTTAGAGGAGTTAGTTTTCAATTATTTTAACTGCCGCAGATTTCCTACAGATTTTGGCCAGCCAGGAGATTGTTCACTGTTTTATATTAAATAACATTATATTTGCGTCCGGTGTGTGATACCTCGAGCTGTCATAGACAATGCGCTTCTCTTTATGTGTGATTTACATGCATCATGCAACATTATCATAATGCACATTCAGCCAGAGCAAAATGACACAAGAAATGCCACAAACATTGTCACAAATTTGAGAAAAGGAACTGCAAAATCTGTCTTTTTTTTGTCCAATAAATATAGGAGACCGGTTGAGCACTGAGCAGACAAAAAAAGTCCCAAACAATATTTCAACAGTCTGGTGACATCATTTGAGCGGCAGGTAGCAAGTTGGAAAGGAATAAAATGGCAGTGAAAAAATAGCCTAATGAAAACAATAGGCAAACACTGGAAACAACAGTTTTAAAAATATGATCCAAAATTTATGGTAGAACATTTTGATGAATGGGAATTCAAATTTAAAAAGACAAACTAAAATCCCTTTTCCATGACTTGTTATATGTAAAATCCCCTGACTTTCAATGTCTGGAATTGATCTTTTAAAATTGACCAGTGGGAATCCTGTTTACAAAAAAAATGAACAATACAGATCACAAAATCAAACAAACACCAAATACACATTAAAGAAATACCTATTAAAAATTGTGAACATAAAAGGAGGAAAAAAATAAAAACTAAAGTTCATAGGAAATTATAGGAAGTTTTTAATTTAGACTTTTAAAACTATTACTACTTAAAGCACATCTGGTGTCCTCTGGGAAGTTAATATTAAAAGTAGCATCAGCATTTTTTAAGTTCTATTATAGTATCTTCTAGAAGAAAATAATCTGAAGATCTGAGAGTTCTTTTATGTTCTTATAGTGCATTTTTGTAAGAAAGGCATTATAAACTTAAAAACGACTTTAAAAATCCACACTATAGTTGACCAATGTAATGACTCCAATACAAGCGTAACGTGATTTCTCTTTTTTAGCTTATTTATTTATTTATTATAGGCCAAATGCATGCAAATTGTCACATTTCACAATAACTGAACTGTAAAAGTGCGTTGGGTAGTAAAAAGTTGATGTGCTCCCACGTAAATTAGCAGAAACTGAAGAGTAAAGATGGGATTTCCTGAACTAGTAGATACACAGCAGCAGCATATGAATGATGGAGGGAAATCAGCGAACGAGTTTCAGTCTGCTTTGAGAAGCCGTTACCTGTATTCAAGCCAATATGAAAATAATTGTAATTTAATCACGCTAGTTGCCTTGATCTACACGAATAGCAAGTATTTGATAAAGAATACTGTGACACTCATTCATTCTCATGACAGTATGTGGGTCACATCCATTAGCACTTTAGGCTAACGCTAGCAAACTCTGGCAAAAGAATAAATACTGCACGTAATTCACAACGGAAAAAGTTTACCTTCTTTATCAGCCATTTTGGCGTGCTTTTCTGCGGGGTAGCCACTGAATGGACTAGGGGGTATTAAAGCCAAAAAGCAGAAAAAACAGGCTTTTACGCTCAACACTTCGTCACTTGCAAAACCAGTTCGTGCATCCCACAAGCGCAAAACCAACGTGAGGTAGTGATGTCCGATTCACAAGCGAGTCGTTCTTTTGAACCGACTCTTTTTTTGTGGTTCAATACAACTATGATAATAAAGATAATCATAATAATCATAATGACAAAATTATTATTATTATTATTATTATTATTATATTGTGTTGTTGTTAATGCATTATTGTTTGTTTATTATAATTATAAAACAATAATAATAATAATTAAATTAGTAGTAGTAGCAGTAGTAGAATAAGTAGTATATAATAATAAATATTAGACTTTTTTTTTAATCATTGTTTTTTTATTTTTTATTACTACTAATAGTACAATAGTGAAACCTAATAAACAACACTCACGATTTCATAGTTTAGTTGAACGTGTTCATTTAAACGATCTTTCCAAATGAACCGACTCGGTAAAGTGAACTGACTTCCCACTTCTAAACTGAGCATGCGCGCTCAGAAGCGGCAAGTGATGTCATCTTTGCGCGCGCGTTGAGTGATTGGTGTGAAATGTGTTGCGTTTGTTGATAGCTTTTGCTGTTGTTGTTTTTTTGCGCTATGAGTTAAATAATGGTTTGAAATGACGGAAAATGATTGTTACTCGATTCAGACAGAGACGCAGGACTCGGAGAGCCGGTTGAATATGTGTGAAACTCCTGTTGTGCTCAGGTGTTGTATCAGGCATTTTACACTGTAGCTGTGTTAAAATCAATCAGTATGGGTGTGTTTTAATTATTTAAAATGTATTCATTTACCAACTTCTTAGTCATAAACAACGACGAGCTGTTCTTAAACGAGGAAGAAGAAAAAGGAAACGCCAAGCGCTTGCTAAAATAAAAGATGCAGGTAACTTCTTTACACGGTTATTGACACGATTTAATTTGTTATTTTCTAGATTTTTTATTTTACTGTTTATTATTTCTATTAAGTAGTTATTATTTCTGCACTGCATGTTAAAGTATTTTAAGTTTACAGGTTAAATATTTTAAGCCTCTTAAAATAAATAAATGCAATCTCTTCTGTTCTTAAGACTGCAATTATTTAGTCTAACGTGTATTAAAACAGTAATACTGTAAAATTCAATTTAAAATAACAGTTTTTATGTGCTGTTCAAAAATAATATTTCAACATCATTACTTAACTTTTCAGATAACAATTTGCAAAATGAGGAACCCCTGTCTGAAGCTGAAGATAAACCGTTGGTTGATGAGGAGAGGTAAGGATTTAAAATGTCAATTTAATTAGTTAATATCAGTTGGACAAAATGGAAATATTTTGAAAATAATAATAATATATTAACAATGCAGTGAGCGGTTACACCAAGAATGGATGGAAAGAGAAAGAATTGCGCAGGAAGAATTCAGATTAAAGAAGGAGCGAGAGGATGCAGCACAACAGAGAAAAGAGGAAGAAGAGGTGAATCTGTGAAACTATTCATCATTTAACATTTTAAATATATAAAATACGGTTTTAATGTGATGGGTTGTATTTCATCGATGTGAAATTTTCATCACATTTTTAAATGAATTGATAAGTCTAATTTAAGATATAGCATATAAGAGTACATCCCTCACAAATAACTCATTTAAATTTATACTTTCTATAGGATGCTTTACAATATTATATTTGTGCATATACGTTAAATTAGTCTCTACTGAAGCCAAATCTGGAGCTAATCTAACAAAATAACTTACAATAATGGTCCAAAAATTAGTAGCCCACATTTAGATGTTAGGGGAAAATATTAAGTAAATTAAAAAAAAGAGCAAAAATCAAGAGAAGCAAAAAATATATAAAGTTTTGTTGAAATTTGTTGATTTTTTTTTTTGCAATATTTGTATGCATTTAAATGAATCTTTCCATTTCAAAAGATGTTCGGTTACTAAAATATTATTTTAATAAATGTCCATTTAATAAACCTGTTTTGTTCAAATGCACCAAAATATATTACCCATATTCACTGAGAAATTGCTAAAAATGTTCATTTTCAAAATAATCGGGTGTACTCATTTATGCTGAGCACTGTACATAATATCCACTAATGCTATTGTTCTGTAAACCCAGCGGAGGATCAGAGAGGAATGGGAGGAGCAGCAAAGGAAAGACAAAGAGGAGCGGGAGCACAAGGAGCAGGAGAAGAGAGAAAGAGAGGTGATCTCTACACTGGGAGGATAAAGATGCTGATGTCTACATATCCTCTATCAGAAGTCAAACATATGCTACCTGAAACATAAAGACTTGTTGATCATGGTTTTACATGCACCCACATGCCATAAATCTGTTATATATGTACATTGTGTGAATTTAAATTTTTACTTGGCAAAATATTGTCTTCATTTCCTTAACTAAGATTCACAAAAATGCTATATATGAAGCAAGTGTCGACTCCCAATGAAGAACGTATCTTTTCATGTCATTTGTAGTAATGAGATTGCTTATTGATCCCACAGCAGAGAACATATGCGCTGTAAAATATTACAAAATGCTGTACAAATGATCTGCCAGATTGTCTTAACCAGTTCTAACAGACATGTACTTGCACACCACAGAATTTCACCCGCCATACTGTGTATGTTTGCACCATTTATAGGAAGCAGTACAGAAAATGCTGGATCAAGCAGAGAGTCAGGTAACATCTTGATGCCTGTTATGTTAAAAAATGCAGTTTTGTATTTGCTCTTCTCATGAAAAGCAATCTTTTGTTGCATTTAGCTGGAAAATGGGGGACCCTGGAAAAACCCTGATGCCCCAAAGGATTATGGAACTGAAAAGGACAAAGCGAACTGTCCCTTCTTCCTAAAAACGGGTGCTTGTAGATTTGGAGACCGGTAATTATTTCTTATAAGAGTATCTCACAAGGTGTTGACAGTCGAAATGAAATTTCCTGGTCAGGATTATGAGGGATAATTCACTCAAAAAAATTATTATTTTCTCACCCTCAAGTGGTTCCAAACCTGTTTCTTTATTCTGTTAAACACAAAAGATAATATTTTGAAGAAAGCTGAAAACCATTGACTTCCAAAGTATTATTCTTTCCTACTATGGAAGTCAAAATATCTTCTTTTGTGTTCAACAAAAGAAAAAAATCTCGAAACAGGTTTGGAACACATAAAGATGACAGAATTTTCAGTTTTGGGTGAACTATCCCCTTAAGATGATGTTTTTTTAAAACTCTGTAATAAACAGGTGCTCCCGAAAACATGACCACCCAGCATCCAGCTGCACTCTCATGGTGAGGGGGATGTTTGTGTCATTCGGGATGGAGCAGAGCAGACGGGATGACTACGACACAGATGCCAGTCTGGAGTACAGTGAGGAGGAGTTGCACCAGCAGTTCCTGGACTTCTATGAAGACGCTCTGCCAGAGTTCAAGAACGCAGGGAGAGTGGTGCAGTTTAAGGTAACTAAAATAATCAACAGATAAAATCAAACTCATTGTTTAGATAGATTTCTTTAGAGTTATGTCATATGATTTTTTTTAAATTAATTCTATCAGCAGTAAAAATTTAAATAATTAAGTATATTTTTGTAAAATTAAATTGACACTAATTATTATTTGCCCATATTTTAATAGGTGAGCTGCAACTTTGAGCCTCACTTAAGAGGAAATGTTTACATTCAGTATGAGACGTAAGTCCAGCACTATTGTTTTGGAGATATTTTTTGACAGCAGATTTTACTGTTGTAAATGTAATTATATTTTGATATCTTTGCTTATATCCCTGCAGAGAGGAGCAATGCAAAGAAGCTTTCATGATGTTTAACGGCCGCTGGTATGCTGGAAGACAACTGCAATGTGAATTCTCCCCTGTGACTAGATGGAAAACAGCCATCTGTGGTAAGGAAAACATCAGTTGGTTACACTTACAATAAGGTTCCATTAGTTGATGTATTTACATGAACTTACATAAAAACAGGAATAATAAACAATACTTTAGGCATTTATTAGTTGTAGTTTGTGTTGATTTCAACATTTACTAATGCATTATTAAAATCTAAAGTTGTGCTTTTTAACATTAGTTAGTATGTTAACAACAGTGGCAAAGTTAGTTTTAAATTTAATATATTACAATTTTAAACCCAGCGGAGATAAAAAAAAAACCTAACACAACAATAACAACACATTACTTTCCATAAGTAACACATTTGGTTACTTAAAAAATGATTGTAATATATTACTTTTAAAACTTTGCCCAACTGGTTAACAAGGACTAGCAATAAACTACTGTATTGTCATTAACGATCGTTAACAAAGATGGATAAATCCTGTAATAAATGTTCATTGTTTATTCATGTTAGTGAATGCATTATGTAATAGGGCTGCACAATATATTGTTTCAGCATCAATATCGCAATGTGTGCATTCACAATAGTCACATCACAGCATCTGCAATGTGGAGTTGGGATTATTATAGTTGATCAGCAATGAAGAATGTACAGTGTTATTTTACATTACATTTGATTATTCAATAATAGGGCCAGGACAAAATATCAATGGTGATTTATTGTGATAATTCCACCCGTGATACATTATTGATGTAGCCAAATATCGATATTTATGTAAAGGTCTGAAGATCTGAACTAATTCATCAGCCATGCACTGCTACCATTTATGACTTAGGTGACCGTACATGAGGTGGTGCTTCTCATAATGTCGGATCGAACACATATCAATGTTGCAATTCTACAAATTATATGTGCTGTTAATAAAATGCATCTTATAAATTTTTGATGCATTTTCCCCCCTTCATTTACAAATATCATGATATATTGTGGATTGTTTTCTTGTGATATCGCTGATATTGTGATCTATCATAATCGGGGGCAAAATATAATGATAATATCGTATCGTATTAGTGTATCTGAATATCTGACTACTTATTTTCACTTTTATCTTATTTATTTACACTTGCAATTTCTTTGATCCACTACCACTATACGATTATTGCAACCAATCGGAATTAATGATTTAATTCCAAATAGAGCTATTCAAGTCATCTGTTGAAATTGTATTAATAGCGCAGAAAAAAAAAAATCACAATGTCAGATTTTTCCAGTATCGTGCAGCCCTAATATGTAACCTTAACTAATGGGTTGTTTTAATATTTATTTACATTTTTCTACAATGTATTCTCAGGACTGTTCGACAGACGGAAATGTCCAAAGGGGAAACACTGCAACTTCCTTCATGTATTCAGAAATCCAGACAATGAATTCTGGGAGGCGGACCGTGATCTCCACATGTCACCTGACCGCGGTGGAGGCTTTTCTGCTCGTCACATGAGTAGCAGAGATGGCATGTGGTCGCAATGTGGAAATAGCTCTGAGCGATTTCAGCGAAGGAGAACGGACCGAAGGAGCCACAGCCGTGAACGATACAGTTACAGGGGAAGGCGGAGTCGCAGCAGGGAGAGGCGGAGTCCCAGCAGGGAGAGGCGGAGTCGAAGTAAGGATAGGCGGAGTCGCAGCAGGGAGAGGCGGAGTCGGAGTAGGGAGAGGCACAATCGAAACAGGGAAAGACAGAGTCGTAGCAGAAGCAGAGAGAGAAGGAAGTCAGAGAACTCAATAAGGAGATCGACAAGTCAAAGAGAACAGTCTAGGAGGAGTAAAAGCCGTTCCCAAAGCAGAGATCGGTTGAAGCGAAGTGATTCAGCCAACTCTGGAAATAAGATGTCAAAATCAAACAGTCCAGAACATGTCTCCAAAAACGGGTCTGTGAAAAAGAAGAGTCACAGGAAGGAAAGCCAAAGCCCAGAAAACACTGACCGAATGGACACACATCACCACAAGCACTCTAAAAAGAGCAAGAAGAAGAAGAAGGGCAAAAAGAAGCACAAAAGAAAGAAGAGTAAATCACGCAGCTCGAGCTCGTCTGCAGGGTCTGATGAAGAGTCCCGGATTGAAGGATTTGAGGAAACACCATCTAAATCACCAGCTACTGTTGATGAACGTCCAGCTGCTGCGTCCAGCACAGGTTCACCAGAAGATAAAGGAGAAGCCACAACTTTGGACTGTTGTCATCCAGAGGAAGAAATCCAGTCCACGCTAATAGATGCTACCAAATCCGATAGCATCACACTATCTGGATAATTATATAAAGTGCATAAATTGTGTTTCTGTTGCCTTAAAGGGTTAGTTCACCCAAAATGGAAACCTCTGCTAATAATTACTCACCCTCATGTCGTTTCAATCCCGACACCTTTGTTAATCTTCAGAACACAATTTTAAGATATTTTAGGTAAAATCCGAGAGCTCTCGCATCCTCTATAGACCGCAACTGTCCCAAAATGATTAAAGTCCAGAATAAGAACCAAAAACATTGTTAAAACATTCTCTCAAAAAATTATTTTTGCTGCTTGTTCAAACTACTTATTTAAAATGAGCTGAATCAACACAATTCTTCAGTTTTTTGAGACAACTTAATTGTTTTATTTTCAATCCACTTAAAAACAATTATGCTAACCTAATCGATTTGTGTTGGGACAGCATTAAGGAATTGTGTGGAATCCAGAATTGTTTTACAGTGTTCCATGTCACTTCAGTGTTTTAACTGTAATCATATGGAGCTCCAAGAGCAAACAAAACTGTAAACATAACTTTGTTAGCTTATATCTTCTCTCACGCGTCAGTTCGTTGGTTTCATGTTTACTATAGGCTAAACAAAATATTGCTATTAGAGTCTTGTTCTTGGAGCTTCAAAGGATTACAGTTGAACCACTGAGGTCACATGGAATGTTTTGACAATGTTTTTGGTTCCTTTTCTTGTCCAGACTGTTGCTGTCTATAGCAACTCAAGGAGCACTCCGATTTAATGTAAAATATGTTAATTTGTGTTGTGAAGACGAACGAAAGTCTCGGGGGATTGCAACAACTGAGGGTGAGTCATTAGTAAAAGAGTTTTCATTTTTGGATGAAGTAACTTTTTAATGCAGTTTATGTTGTTTTAGTTTAACTGATATTTGGCTGGTTTTCTGACTCTTCTGATAAATACTTGCCTGTACAGTTGTAATTAAATTTAGTGTCTTTTTAAATATTGTAAAACGTGATGGTGCTTTTGTTCATTTTCAGTGGTGTGTTCAACAACATTTTGTATAGGAAAGGAGTTCTTGGGAATAATTTAGCAGTTTTATTTAAAGCTGGGATATTTAAAGATTGTCATGTACAATGATGAGTCGAACGGTTACGACCAGTCATGGGTGAACTAAAATCATTGATTGAGTGGAGGTAATGGCATCAGATGCACTGTAAGACAACAACCCATTGGATGGAGCGTGATGCTCTTAACAATGTTGTGCTTAGAAACCCTGCGTTCAGCCATTCATGTGGATATAAATTTTTGATAGCTAGCTAAACATTCTTGGTTTTTAATGGTTTAAAGACATAGAGTTTAAAGTGTTGACCCAGGGGGTATTCCAGAAAGCAGGTTATGTGACATACCCGGAGAAGTTCATAGATATGCAAGCGGATAATCTCAGATTTCCGTCCTAAAAACCAAGGTAACTTTTAGGGTAAGTTGCAATTGCAATTTATGCACTGACTGCTTCAGAGCTCATGCTTATAACAACTATTAAGTGTCATTTGCACAGTTGCTATTTTAAATGCAAAGATGACATAAACAAATGCATCACAACCTGTTTTTGTCTGTCATGACAACTTGACATTACCAAGACAGCAAAACTTGTCTTAAACATGACTGCCATTATAAATGTCATGAATTTTATAACAGCGTCATTATTTTTTATCTCAACTTATTTAATTTGTCATTAAAATGTCATTAAATATTAATGACGCACATAAAAAATTATGTAATGACACTTAATGAGACATTTTAATGATAAATACTCTGTGTAACTGAAAAAGTTATATTCATGACAATTATAATGGCCTCAAGACAATCATGCTTATGACAAGTTATGTTGTCTTGGTAATGTTAGGTTGTATTTGTTAATTTGTCATAATGTCATCTTTGCATTTAAAATGAAAATCATGTCATGATTATAAAGGTCTTATGAACACCCCTTCATGTAAAGGGTTTTTTGATTAAATATATTGCTTATGTTTTTGTTTTTTTTATATATATAAATATATCTCACCTTTCAACAAATGCAGAAACGAGACCAGCCATTTTTTGGCATGTGTAATTAGCATCTAACAAACAGTATAATTCTTGTTCACAATTGAAAAAAACTGTTTTGAAATTATTTAAGATCAAGACATTAAACAGAAGGAGAAGAGGTCTACTTTTTGGCATCTGTTTCCATGGTGGTTCATGATTTCGGCATTTGGAATGTCTTTTGTATTCAAGGCTAACATACTCAAGAGTTGACTGACTTATTCCCAAGACTGCTTTTGGATCCAACATACTTTGTGTAAGCAGGTTTTGGGTTATTCAACCCAGAACTCAAAATTATTAGTCCCTTATTTATCAGGGGTCGCCACAGCGGAATGAACCGCCAACTATTCCACCATATGTTTGCGGATGCCCTTCCAGCCACAACAGAGTACTGGGAAACACCCATAAACCCATTCACACACACTCATACACTACGGCCAATTTTATTTACCCAATTCACCTATAGTGCATGTCTTTGGACTGTGAGGGAAACCGGAGCACCCGGAGGAAACCCACGCCAACACAGTGATAACATGCAAACTCCACGTAGAAATGCCAGCTGGGACTCGAACCAGCAACCACCTTGCTGTGAGGTGACAGTGCTAACCACTAAGCCACCATGTTGCGGAATTCAAGATTATGTGAAAGTAAATTAAACTCGCTTTATAGAATACATTCCAGCACTCCAAATTTCGATTTGCAGGTCAACAAGTTAGATCCAGAATAAATCCACATATGATCTACAGAACTGTAGGATGTTCTTCCAACACTTGGAGCCAGATATCACAGGACACCTTCAGGGTTCCTGTAGAGTTCACTCATCAGCATATGTGATCATAATGTTCGGCTCATCTGTGTGCGTCAGAGTAAAACATTTTTGTAAAGAAATAAAAATGTAGGACAGGGACTTCAATTCATGGTTGTTAACTGGATGGAAAACACCTTAATCTGAGTTAAAATCTTGTTTGTGATCAACAGAAAGAAATTCATATAAGTTTTGAAGCACTTCAGTCCGTTAAAATCTTCATCTTTGAGTAAACTATCCCTTTAAAATGCATTTAAAAAAAACAGTGACTTTTCATTTCATGCTGACACAAAGAATAATTAGTCTACATATTTAATTATATTCTTTATTAGTAAGATATTGCCAAAGATTTGGACAACATGCTGCAATCATCTGACTTTTATTCTTGTTTTGATAGAGCTTCAAAAGACATGTGTCCTCAACAGGAAGTCAGAGAATCAAAGTCAAACATGATAAAGATGAATTTAAGGGAAAAAGGCATGAAGATGGTGGAGAAGATTCTTTGGCATTGAAAATAAAGCAGTGGTTTAAAGGCATAGTTCACCCAAAAATGAAAATGTATTCAGTTTACTCACCCCGAAGTGGTTCCAAACCTTTATGAATTTCTTTATTCTGTTGAACACAAAAGAAGATGTTTTGAAGAAAGCTGAAAACCTGTAACCACTGACTTCCATAGGATTCGTTTTTCGTTCCAGCTTTCTTTAAAATATCTTCTTTTGTGTTAAAGATAAGAAAGAAAGTCTAAAAGGTTTGAAACAAATTTAAATTTTTGGGTGAACTATCCCTTTAAAAGGCAAATACCAATTATGTTTACATGAATAAATAATTACAGTGTTTTTGGTCAAGAATTTACTAATACTGTTGTGTTTACTTGTGCCTTATTTAATACAATTTATAGCTTTATCCCATAAAAGTCTAATTATTCAGCTTACATTATCTATGTTCCCCTTTGAAGCAAAATAAATCTGTTTGGTCCGTAACACTTCAGCAAATCTCAGTATCGAACTGCTGACTTGGAACTACAGAGAGTTGCATAAGTTACAGTGTGAGTTGGAAATGAGTGTTTTAAGGCAGTTGAAGGTGAGAGGTAATGAATGAATACAGAGAAGATGTCATGGGAATAATGTGGGGATGCTTATGCTAACACTAAACACTAATCTTTGCTACACATGTTCTGATCCAAACAGTCGAACGCTATGGGAAATTTGCATAACTACTGAGATTAATATTTCGATGTGCTCGATTCCCTCAGATGGTTGGCAGTAGAAATACAAGAGTCTATAATGGGTAATGCTGGAAGTGTTGATTATTTTAAACACTACTTTTGCCTGCAAGCTAACCTAAAATGCAGACTTAGTGAAAATGCCCACAGAAAAAAAGACAGTAAGATGCGTTTTGAGTAGGATGTGCTCTCGACATTTATGTCAGTCCAATCTCTTCCAGAACACTACGTGGTGTCTCGGCTTCCTGTTAAAGATTAGAATCCGATTTTAGTTCATTCCTTTACTAGATGAAAAATAAGATTTAGAAAGAGCAGTGTCTTCATTTCTCACCTCCTGCAGCATGTCCGCTTGCTCTATGGCCTTTAGAACGTTCTTCTTCGATGTCTCTTGGGCTTCACCGCCCAGTATAAACTCATCCAGAATGTAATAGGCTTTCTCAAAGTTGAAGATAATGTCCAGCTCACACACCTAGTGTTCAAACACACAAAGCTTCACAATGAGCACTTGCAAGAGTTTTATCCGGAAAAGTACAAAACAGTTGGGTAAACTGGGTAAAAACAGTTTGTGAATTCTCCCCATGTTCCCATGGGTTCTCTCTGTGTGCTCCGGTTTCCCCCACAGTCCAAAGACGTGGCCTAGGTGAATTGGGTAAGTGGCCATAGTAAATGAATGTGTGTGAATAAGAGAGTGTATAGGTGTTTCCCAGCACTGGGTTGTGGCTGGAAGGGCATCCACTGCATAAAACATAAGCCAGAGTAATTGGTGGTTCATTCCGCTGTGGTGACCCCTGATAAATGAAGGTGATGTACTGATCCCTGTGGAATACCGCAAGTAAAGCTCAAGCATGTAGATGAATATTCCCCCAGCTTCACAAACTCACTCACGGTACATTCACATGGTGCATCAGCGTCAATGCTTGCTTCCCATTCACTTTGAATGGGTGACGTCAAACATTGCTGAACTGAGCAGAGGTTGGAAATTTCTCAACTTTCAGCGGTGGGGAATTTCTCAACTCGGCCTATGGAAGCATCAGCCAATCAGATTGCTTTATGCAAATAAGACGATCGCATCAGCCTCAACTTCAGACAGGTCCTCCATCAAGCATTGACACTGATGCCCCTTGTGAATGTACCGTGAGTGAGTTTGTGAAGCTGGGGGAATATTCATCTACATGCTTGAGCTTTACTTGCGGTATTCCACAGGGATCAGTACTCGGTCCATAGTTATTTTTGCTTTATTCATTTTCTTTTCAGCTTAGTGCTTTGCGCTACCTACTGTGCCGCCCTATTTTTGCTTTATAGAATTGACATTAGTAAAGTATCAAAACAGCAAAGGTATTTTTAATTGCAGATGACACAAATATTTTTTGTTCTGGGGGAAATTTAAAAGTTATTAGAGACTATTACTTTTGAAAAAAGCTAATAAAAAAAATGGTTTCATTTTATCATTAAAAGTAAATAAAACTAAATACAGTATATGATATTTGGCAATAATATAAAGAGTATTCAGTTCAGATACAAAGAAATGGTATGGACATAAAAAGAGTAAATGAAAATACATTTGTTGGGGTGATAATATATGACAAATTAAGTTGGAAATCACACATAAATCATGTACATAATAAACTAAAGCATCTCGGTTGTGAATAAAGGAACCACAAATCACACATAATTTATAGTGCATTAATATTACCAGATTTCAATTATTGCTCAGAGGTTTGGGGCAACACATATAAATGTAGATTATCGTCATTATCTATGTTGCAAAAAAAAAGCAATACAAATAGTTAATTAAACTGACTATAGAGATGTTTTTTTCATATCAAATATCAAAGATATTAAAATGTATTTATTTGTTTCGTTTTCAAACAGCAGAAATAAAGTATAAAAGCAAAGAATAATTTATTTCCTGTATATATTTAAAATGGTTTATTAATAAGGAAGAGATATGTGATTTTAAGAGAGAGTGTAAACAACCTTTCGTTTTTGTATTTCTGTGTGTGGAGTGAATTTGTAGAACAGACTAGAGTTCAAGCAATGTCCACGTGTGACTCCATTCAAAAAGCAATATAAACATGGTTTTCAGAACTTATATGGAAAAGAAAAGATTTAACTGGCTTTTCTACAGTTTATTTAGTTATACATGTGTGAAAAGAGTTTACTAAGATAAGAATGAGATGACACAATCATGGAGTTATTTGATGATTATGGTTATGATTATTAATTAATGTAGAGCGGTATGGGTAGGATTAAATAAGCATATGCTTCTTCCTATTCCTTTTTCTGACATGTATAAGTTAAAATTGTTTTGTATTGTGTTGTATTATTTGCTTTTTTATTATTATTATTATTGTTATTTATTTTTACGTGTTTGAAATAATGTCTAGGTCTATGTCTTTCAAAACACATTGAAGTTATTCAGAACAGATTTTCTCAGCTCAAATTTCCGTCTGTTCATTAAACAAAGCTATTATCTGGCTTCAGAGAGTTTGGAATAAAGCCATATGGATTGTTTTATTAGAAACCCTTATGGTATTGGAGTTTGAAACAACACAAGGATGGGTAAATTATGCGATTTTTGGGCGATCTACTCATTAAACATGCAATAAAGACCAGATGCTTGAGACTGAATAGCAAACGTTAGCATAAAATAAAACTCACACTGCCAAAATACTTGTCCAGCAGCTCCACATATCTGTGGATGATCTCCAGGGTTATCAACTCATTTTCCTGGTCCTCCACAGCACAGCAAAAGTACAGGCTGGCATATCTGAAATGTGAAAAAAAAGCTTAGCTTACTGTACAAAGAAAGCAAAAAAGCCTTTTTTCTGTTCCTCTTTTCCTCTGACCACAGCGCAAAGCTGTTACTTACACACCTTCAAAAAGAAGATCATGTTCTAACAAGTTATTCTTTTCCACATTCTTGATAATATTCAAATACAATGTGACTGTTGCTTTCTTATATACTGTATTAAAATTAGCATTAGGCAGTCCAATAAACAAAGTTAAGAGCTGACAGTAAAAAATGTACTTTTTTTAACTCAACCATTCTCAAACTTTACATGAAATGACACTTTCCACATATAAACTACCAAATAGTCAGGATCCGAGAGTAAAATATCCCATTTATTTCCTCCAAAATATTGTATAAATCATTACAGACAGATCTACTGTGATATATGAGGTATTACATTGCCTACTACCCTGCAGTGTTTTGCAATAACTGCACAATAATTCTATATTTATAATCATATTATATATTATATAATCATAATTCCATTCACAATTGTGGTTCTTCAAAGCTGCTAAGCGGTCTTGTACATTTTTACTTTCTACAATTTTAAAATACCTTTTGGCTTCAAATCTAAGGTTTGTAATGGTTGTGATTCTCCTCATTGCTGGTTGGGCTGGGTCATGGTTTTTACATAAAATAAAGTGAAAAGTTTTTTTTTTAAAAGATTACAAAATAAAGTTAATATAAGAATATTACAAAAGTAAATATGTCTTTGCTACAGTTAACTAATCATGAAGCCGATATGTCAAAATTACATTCTTGTCATTTGAATTGCTGAATACAGTTGAGAGAAGGTCAGACTCCCTAAATTGGGACGGACCATGTTTACCGTTTTAAAGGGGAGCTACTTACATTTAAAGTGTTTAAAACTTGCTCCTTGTCTTGCAAAGACAACTTCATTTCATTTAATAGTTTATCAAATATAAATAATATATATCACAAACCAAAAACAGCGTGGTGTCTGTGCCTGTAATGCGTTTTAAATAATCAGTGAACACCCAAGTCTACCGTATTCATGGAAAATGCCAGATACAATGTGTAGTTTCCTCCATGCGATGCAGATCGTTTGCCAACCTTTTATAAACGATCTTCAAATCCCTCCATTCCAGGAAGCTGCACATTTTAGGTTTGCGTGCCAGCACCATCTGAATGACCTCACGGGAGATTTTCTTCTTCTGTGTGTCAGACAACGGCACATACCATTTCTGAAGCCGCAGCTTTCCCTGCCTGCTAAAAAGCAGCATAAACTGCATCTAAAAACAAGAAAACAAACAACAACAAAAAAGAGTCTCAAACCGTGTTTGTACGCTGTATCATCATAAATGCCCAGTCAAGTCAAGCCAAAATAGTACTTAACATTTTCCACCCATTCACACAGGAAACCTTTATCATGTCATCTATTTAAAAAAGTAATTTCACATTTAACATGAACGAAGCGACGCACTGTCGTGTTGCGTGAATTACTTCTGTTTGTTGTAACAAAGAAGGAAGAATCGCGTTAGCATAAAGGCTGCGGCCGCTGTAAATGTTAAATATTTCAACTATACACACTATTCAGCCATGTGTGTTTGATTAAGCAAGTCCGAATAACCTGATTACGTCCATCAATGCAAGTGATAAAATCCTGCTTTTACCTTGAAGTTTATATTACACTCGATTCCGTGAGCATGGGCTTTGTGGCTGATGGCAGTAAACGCAGATGTGAGGAGTCCCGTTACATGGACGCATCATCAACCCTTTTGCTAGATCACTGGAATCGCGTCTTCTCATTGGTTCACTGACTCACCGATGACACTCTTTATTGGTCCAGACCCAAACAGGATGGGTGAAGCTTTGAGACAGAGGTTTTCTTATGCAGTGAAATTGATCATGAAACACACACACACACACATTATATATAATTGGACACATTTATAACATCCTATTTTGCACTGCTATTTTTATTGGTTTAAAATTGATGGAGACTCTTTGTTTTCTAAATAAATTTTGGTATGCATTTAGCAACAGCATACACTCTCATAAACGTCCATAAAGCTGTCTCTGGGGCAGTACATGTTTCAAAATGTTGACATTCTCATATCGCGTCTAAAGCTACGTTGAAAATGCAACGCGTGCCGCTTTGTTTATGGATTTAAATGCAAATTTAAATAACAAAATGGGAGGGTGGCAGGAGATTCTTCTGAAATAAGGGAGACTCCCGGGAAAAACGGGAGTGTTGGCAGGTATGCTCACACATACACTCTGCACTCTGACTACTTCAATATTGTTGAAGCCATGGTGGGCATTTCTCTCTTTCTCGTGCTGAACACTGTCGACCAATCGCAACAGACTTTCATCGGTCCAATCAGCGCAGATTAGCATCACGCTAAGGAGGGGTTTGGGAACAAATGAATCGCTGAACAAATCATATGGGAGTCACTGGGATAATTAGGTAAAAATAAATGCATATTATAAGACAATGAAAGTGTTTTTTGACCTTACATGCATACCAGCCTGTTGTAGGAGACCCCCAAAACCAAAATATGACCCTTTTTAATGCAAAATAGGGGCTCTTTAAATTTATTTAATTGCCTGCGATTCATATTAACCAAAAACGGAATAACAGTCAAGATATTACTTTTATTATTATTAATTAATTAAAAGGACAATTCAGCACCAAAACTGAAAATTCAGTCTTCTGTTACCCATCCTCATGTTTTTCCCTTTTCAATCTTATCTAACCAGATGCAAACACATGGATCAAACTTGGAGGTTGAGGCTCGTCAGCTATCTTCTATCAGCTATATTCTATCACGCCTGTAATCCAAGCTACTGGAAGGCTGAGGCTGCGGATCGCTTGAGCCCAGGGCTTCTGGGCTGCAGTGGCCTATGTCGATCGGGTGTCCGCACTAAGTTCGGTATGGATATGGTGCTCCTGGGGGAGCTCGGGGCCACCAGGCTGCTAAGGAGGGGTGAACCGGCCCAGGTCAGAGACGGAGCAGGTCAAAGCCCCCGTGCCGATCAGTAGTGGGATTGCGCCTGTGAAGTGCAGCCTGAGCGACACAGAGAGACGCAGACTCTTTATTTATTTGCACCTTTTTTTTGTGTGTATTTTAAACAGCTATAAATAATTACCACAAGCTAAACCGTCACCGAATTATTTTTTAAAGGAACACTGCGCTTTTTTATTTTACAAGTCTCTAGGACCTAAAGAGTTTACAAAATAAGGTGGTAATTCTTTTTGCCCAGTGTTTTTTTAATATAATATACAAGTAAAGCCAACCTGAACCTTACCATTTTAGGTGACTTAAAATGCTGTTGAAACCTCAATATGACTGTACTTGATACATTATTCTGTAAAAGCTTGCTAGTCAAAAGAAAAGAAAAAAGATCCATCTTAGTGTAAGAATGTTTTAATACGTTTGACCTCAGATGTGGAGAAAAGTCAGATTTTGGTCTAATTTTAAGGAAGAACATAATTGCAATTTAAGACAGCGCCACCATGCGGTCATGAAATCAAGTCACTAAATTCTTACATGTAATATCACATATCTTCCAGAGAGAGGCGGTACAGTAATCATTTGGCGTTCACTGCTGTCCTCTGTGTTAACAAAGAAGTGCAAAGCTGCAATAACCATTATTGAAAAGATAAAGTTTAAAAAACTTTACATATAAAATTGAGATGATTTCTGTAGTTAACAAATACAATTTCTGAAGTCTACAAGTGAAATTTTAATTATTTCTAAATATTAATGCATAGTCATGTCATTCATTTATAAATCTTTATTTCTTAATCTTAAACTCTTAGAAATTTCACAGTAAAAAATACAATGTAAAAGTCTGTATCATCGCATCCCAAACGACTTAAAATAATACAAAACAATATAACGAAAGCAATCTCTATTGTACTGAGCGAGAGCGCTTCTCTGAATAGTCACATCATCGATGACGTAAGTGTGCTCAGGCTCGGAAGGTAAAATTGCAGTGTGAGTGCAGGCCGAGGGGGAGAGGGGAGCGGGGACTATCACGACCGGACACGGTTCAAGGCAACCGTGCCTATTGTGAGTACACCCTT
>CAIGQV010017532.1:20463123-20502588 GCA_903798115.1 Danio jaintianensis | reverse complement strand
CTGGGAGGCTGAGGCTGCGGATCGCTTGAGCTCAGGGCTACTGGGCTACAGTGGACTATGTCGATCGGGTGTCCTCACTAAGTTCGGTATTGATATGGTGCTCCTGGGGGAGCTCGGGACCACTAGGTCGTCTAAGGAGGGGTGAACCGGCCCAGGTCGGAGACGGAGCAGGTCAAAGCCCCCGTGTCGATCAGTAGTGGGATCGCGCCCGAGAATAGACACTGCAGTGCAGCCTGAGCGACACAGAGAGACGCAGACCTTTTGTGCACTGCTCCCTCTTTGACAGATAACTTTCAAGTACTATATAAACACGCTAAATAATAATGATTTTTATAGCCTAAACATAAAATGTGTGGAATGACATACAAAGACATCAAGACTGCTTGATATACGGAGAAACAATTGATGACACAATATGACACCTGGAACAAATTACTGAGCTCTTTATTTACATCTGGAACAACAGAAATATTTTTTTTTATGTAGCTTATACTTATAACAAAGTATTTCACTGAGCCATTAATTATTTTAATAAGCCATTAATTATAAAACTTGTGTGGCAGCAAAGAATACAAAAAAGAAATAACCCTAATACATAAAATTGCCTGTTTGATACGCCTATAAATATTTCCTGTCATTTCAGACAGAAATGTAACTGTTTTAACTGATTAAAATTTAATCATCCCTGCACCCAATAGGTCAGCAACTTATAATAACTACCACCCTGCAACACACACACCCATGTGCTTTGGCAACCACGCGCGCACACACACACACACACACACACACACACACACACACACACACACACAGTTAGATATTTTTAATTCAAGTGCTTTTTTCAAGTATCTGAATTTTAGCAAACTAGCTTAATTTGGGGACAATTTTGTGAGTCTTCTGTTATAGATTAATTGATTCAAATGGTCAGATTGAGTGCTTATTTAACAATTCTTTAATTCAAACTAATTAAATAGTTTAAGGGTGTCATGGTGGCGCAGTGGGTAGCATAATTGCCTCACAGCAAGAAGGTCGCAGGTTCGAGCCTCGGCTGGGTCAGTTGGCATTTCTGTGTGGAGTTTGCATGTTCTCGTGGGTTTGCTCCGGTTTCCCCCACAAGTCCAAAGACATGTGCTATAGGTGAATTGGGTAGGCTAAATTGTCCGTAGTGTATGAGTGTGTGTGGATGTTTCCCAGTGATGGGTTGCAGCTGGAATGGCATCCACTGTGTAAAACATATGCTGGATAAGTTGGCGGTTCATTCTGCTGTGGCGACCCCTGATTAATAAAGGGACTAAGCCTTAATAAGGGACTAACAGAATCTGTTTCGGAATAGCGTCTATTTATCACTATGGAGCGCATTAGACAGTCATTCACCGCTACATAAACTGACTGTTTTGAGGATTGTATAAGAGCGACAACGGCACCTGTAATGGAAAGGAATGGAATCCTGCCATTTTTATATTTTCTTCAAAGTGTTTTCATGATTAAATAAAATGAAAGCACAGAACAGATTCACATTTAAGAGCAAGGGCCGCCCCCTGGTTGTTCGGTGGTATGAGTTGCCTATATGGAGGATCGGCTCTTTAATGTTTATTGCCACGCTTCATAGAAAGATAAAAAATATGGGAAAATACCTTTACGGGATGATAGCAGGATAGAATTGTAAAATACGGGAGAATCCCATGAAAAACGGGAGGGTATGATTATGATACTACTGGGCAAACATCTGGTAGGGGTTTAAATGGAACAACCTAAGCCTTTGAGCACTTGAAACTAATATGCAATGCAAATGAAAGTGGCTGTTGTGACATCACAATCTTACTCCACTGTGGGACATACAGTATATAGTGTAGACCTGGAGTGTACGTAGGAAGTAGACTCTCTTGCTCAAAATTGAGGGGTTGAGGGTGTGTCCGTAAGCTTCCCTACTTAACAAAGTGGAACACCTTCAAAATGGCAGCAAGGATTTCCCCAATTGGAAATGCTTAGGGGAGTTCATGAGTGTCTATCTAAAAATGGATTGGAACACAACCCAAATCACCATTAACAATTCACTGATTTAAATGATAAAAAGAAGACTAACGATTCACAGATTCAGACGATCCAATCAAAACAAGTCTGGTTAGAGATAATTTACTTCAAAGGTTGGACTCAAAATGAGCCAAGAACTGGATATGGTCAGTGTTTAACAGTCAAGTTATTCATGCCAAATTTTGGGATTTATCATAGTAAATGACAATCATATAAGTTAAAACCGTCTGTTCTTTGTTAAAGGCACAGTATGTAGTTTTCACCACTAGAGGGAGTGTATTCACAACAAACAAAGGTGTAGTTTGATGACGCAGTGAGTGTGGAATCATGGAAATCTTCATTAAATCCTACACGACTGCTGTAGATATCATGTTCACGGATGAGCTAATGTATTTAAAACTTATCAAGGTAGTATGATGCAGATTGAGGCTGAAAGCTGTCAAAGTGAAATGAGAGCACTGAACTTGCACAAAAGCAGCTGAGCTTTTATTATGCCACAGTCCACCCCTTTTGGTTCTTCTGGTCATGATCACTGAATACATTTTAGGCTTCTGTTATACAACCCGAAATCAGAAAATGTTGGGACAGAATGGAAACGCAAATAAAAAAAAGAAAGTAGTGATTTCTAGATTTACTTTGACTTGTATTTCATTGCAGACAAGCATTTAATGTGTTCCTCATGATTTTGTATATTGTTTTTCACCCCCAAAATAAACACATATCCCAATTTTGGTTCTTGCAACACATTTCAAAATAAGTTGGAACAGTAAAGCATTCACCACTTTGTAATGTTGCCATTGCTTTTCACAACACTTAAAAGACGTTTGGGGACTGAAGGCACCAAGTGATGAAGCGTTTCAGGTGTAATTTTGTCCCATTCTTCCTGCAAACAACTCCTAAGGTGGGCAACAGTACCGGGTCTTCGTTCACACATTCTCTATTGAAGACAGGTCAGGACTGCAGACAGGCCAGCCAAGTACCTGTATTCCTCCACAGCTAGCACTTTGTAATGTGTGCAGAATGTGGTTTTGCATTGTCTTGATGTTGAAATATTGTCGTGATGTGGAAATATGCATGGGCATCCCTGTAAAAGAAGGCAGCATATTGTGCTCCAAAATCTCTATGTACGTTTTAGCATTAATGGTGCCATCACAGAAGTGCAAGTTACTTTTGCCAAGGGCACTGACACAACCCCATTCCATGACCCTGTATTTTGGACTTTTTTGTCTGGATGATCCTATATTCTTCTTTGGTCCGGAGCACACGGCATCCATTTCTCCCAAAAAATACCTGAAATACTGTTTCATCTGACCACAGGACACGTTTTCACTGTGTGATGGTCCATCCCAGATGCCTCCAAGCCAAGAGAAGTTGACAACGCTTCTGGACACTGTTAACATAGGGCTTCCTTTTGGCACGGTACAGTTACAACCTAACCAGAAATCGAGGGTCTATGACATCAACATGGTAAAACAGGACATGATCCATGTCACTAGTTAAAATTGCTTATTTTATATTATGTATATATTATTTATATTTAGAACTGGACATTCTTCTAAACATTTGGGATAATATTGTGCCTTTAAGTAAAACTGTTATAACAGAAAAGCTTTTTAATCTTACTGTATGAACTTGTTTAAAGTAGACAGTGACAGTTCATATTTGTGTATTAATGACCGAATGATGTATGTTTATTTAAAAACTAAGCCTAATTATTAAAATTACACAAACAAATGTCCATGCATCTTCCTCAGTGTTGTAGCAAATATACAACTATGTTTGCATAGCTTTCTTAAAATTGTAACACATTTTGTTCTATGTAAAATCAGTTTTTTTATATTGTATTTATATTTGACAGCACACATTTACATATTTTTCCAAAGGTTATGTGATAGATATTTCCACTCTGCGTTATTTATCAGTATACAATAAACTAAAAAAGCATTATTCATCTATACTTAAAGATTCCTAACAACCTAATGAGCGGTTCATTATAACACTCAGAACAATTATCATTAACTGACCAAATGATAGCTGTATTTAAAACCAGACATGGGTGAGGCTATAATTTTCTCTACAGTCACTATAGTAATGGGCTTTTATAAAGCTGACTAAAAAAACACGTGCTTGGCTAGACAGTACATTTAAAGCTGCTTAGTCCATTTAGGAATAAATTACGTAAACTAATAGAACTTTCTTTGCACATGAGGACATATACCCACATTGCCTCCATGAAGCACTAAGATTTATTCCCCCCTAATATAAAAAGAATTGTTATTGCAATGGCTTACACTTTGGTTAAAATACACTCTTAAAAATGAAAGGTTCCATAGGTTTTGCAATAGAAGAACAATTGTGGTTACCAAATAGCTGTTCAGTAATGAGTTCTTAAATGGACCATGTTTTTCTTAATGTGAAGAATATGTGAATAATCAATAAAAGAAATAAAAATTCCCCATTTGACTATGTTTTTAACGAAACCATCAATGCCAATAAAGTTCCTTTATTATAAGAGCGTACAACATGGCTGGTTAACAATAACAAATCAAACAGAACACCAATGATTCATTTATTCATTTTCTTTTCGGCTTAGTCCCTTTATTGATCTGGGGTCACCAGAGCGGAATGAACCGCCAACTTATCCAGCACATGTTTTACGCAGCGGATGCCCTTCCAGCCGCAACCCAACACTGGGAAACTCCCATACACACTTTTTCACTCACATACACTACGGCCAATTTAGCTTATTCAATTCACCTATACCGCATGTCTCTGGATTGTGGGGGAAACCGGAGCACCCGGAGGAAACCTACGCGAGGGAGAACATGCAAACTCACACATAAATGCCAACTGACCCAGCTGAGGCTTAAACCAGCGACCTTCTTGCTGCGAGGCGATTGTGCTACCCACTGCACCAACACCAATGATGATGATGGTAAAATATAATATTGTTATTGGTTTTTATAAGCCAGAAGTGGCCAACATGTATAATAGCAGAAATGATCCAAAATTATCAAATCACATGTGGGCCACTTTTGGCAAAGATCTTGTAATAAAAGCAATGTGTAATTCGAATGTCACTCTCAAGTGGCCCATGTGGTAAATAGCGAAAATGGGCCAAATAGTGCCAATCAAATGTGGGCCACTTTTGGCAAAGATATGGCACAAATGACAAAGGCCTATCAAGGTCCAAACCAAATCTGGGCCACATTTGCTGAAACAGAGTTGTCTTAAAATGAATCTGGCACAGTTTTGACTAAATTATGGCAAAGTGAGCACTGGCTAAGGTGCATGTGAGCTTAAAGTGGCCCACATATGTTTCAGCAAATATTGCACTCTGATCTTAAAAAATTATGTGATTGAAAAGCTGAACTGTGCCACAATAGGATTCAGTTGAAATTTCAACACAATCCCATGACAGTTTGTAGCTATATTATATTTTGGCAAATTGGCTGTATTTTGTATAAATTATATGATCGCTTTTATACATTGTTGTATCTGCTTACACACCAGTGATAGATATATGGACCTTCATGCCTCTTTAAAATGATGCTTTCCCAAAGAAAAATGAGAAATAAAAATGTAATCCTTCTTTAAAGGAGGTATTATCAATCTCAAATAAACAATGTTAAATAGGTAGGTAGGTTTATTTGTCCCCTTAGGGAAATTGATTTGCAGCTTTATCAGAAGGCATCACACCAAACAACAGGACAAAGACAAGATTTTCACATTCAACAATATATATATTAACAAAAAACAGCCCAACTGACTTAAAACTTCTTCTTAAGATTATTTATCAATCTTATTGCCTGTGGGACATAAGAAAACTTTGTCATGTTGTTTTGATACTGCAGGAAGGCAGTATCTCCACCCAGATGGCATTAAGTCAAATGAAGAACTGGGTGGGTGCATTGTGTCAGCCTTAATAATTCTTGCCTTTATGACCACGCTATCTCTGTAAATGTCTTCCATGCTTGGTAATTTAATCCCCACCAGTTTACTAGAGGTGATGACTATTCTTCTTAGACACATTTTTTGAGACTCAGTGGCATTACCGTACCAGCAAGTAATGCAAAAATATGTAAACACCACTGTAAAAATGCTGGGTTACACACAATTCCTTCATGTTGTCTCAACACAAATGGATTAAGTTAACTTAATTGTTTTTATAAATTAGGTGGATTGAACATAAAACAATTAAGTTGTCCCAAGAAAACCTCAAGAATTGTGATTCAGCTCTATTTAAATAAGCAGTTTAAACAAGACGCAAAAAATATATTTTTTGAATGAGGGTCTAAAATGTTTTTGACTTAAAGGTCATTTTAATGTTTGCCTGAAATGCATTGAAAAACACATCATTATTCAATGAAGAGTATATTTACTCTGTCTGAATCATTTAAGCCTCTATAGTGCACTATGTGCCATTCAACATATAGTATATTGTGTGAACAAATATCCATTTATAGTGTAAGGGGGAAGGATGCGTCAGATTCTTAACAGCTTTCTATCGGACTGATAATCTGATCTTAAGTCTAGAGTGATGTTGTCAAAATATTTGACTCATATTGGCAGAAGTGAGAGACTGTACGTTTTTAATGCATATACTTTTAAATGTTTTGGAGCACACTAAAGCTAACACAGTCATTATAGAATGTTACCACTTCCAGAGAAAGACAAAATATCAAAAGTTGCCACAAAAGTCCAAGTCATAGGTCCAACTACTGACCTAAAGCCTTGTTGCTATGGGATGGAAAGCATACAAAGCTGAGTTAAAATCCATGAACTATGAAATCTTAATCACGTTTTATACACATTTTTCATATGTTTGTTTTTCTACTTGGATGTAAACCATTTAATATAAATTTGTTTAATCAGTAGAAACTGGCCTCATCAAAATGCAAACACAAGTGGTCACAAGAAAACAGCAATGCATCAGCTTACCACTTGTCCTCGGGATTTCGAAAATGCACCTTAATACAAATTTGAAACAGAGCTTTAGTCTCATGCTTATTGCTACACTACATATTAGAAGTTCTAATAAACAGACCATGTTGATAAGCGACAATGATTAGCAGACTTTTTAAACTTTCCATACTAATTTTATGGGATCAGAGTAGTTTAGTAGGACATTTGCCCTCCTCAGTGGAACACCGGCACTTCCGGTTTAGCAGACGTCCATTCAAAAAGACTTAAACAAATCATAAAGTTACAGATGGGCTTGACTGAATTAACTGTAAATTTCCCTACATTTTATTATCAGAAGTCAGGAGAATAATGTAACACTTATTTTAAATGTAGCTATAGGCAATTTCAGAGAGGCTAGCAGTTGCTAAAGATTAAGACCCTGTCTGACTAATCACATGTCCAAAGCACCATATCCAGTCAGTCGCAGACCTGAGACCAGAAGTGAAGAGGGAGATTAGCACGTCTCATTCAACAGTGAGAAAACATTACATTTCAAACCTCGTTATATTATAGTATCAAAATATTAAGGGCGTGCATGTGTCCAGCAAAGTGTTTTATCCTGAGGTACATGCATTTATTCTCATGAATCAATGAGAGCGCCATGTTTTGGGGATGCCAGCAGTGTGGTGATGTGCTGTTTACCCAGGATGTTTTACATGCACTGGCAGTTGGAGAAACTCAGAGTTAAACGCAGTGCTGCACAAGCATTTTGGGAAGCGCACATCATTTTCAGCTGCTTCAGTAGACGTTCTGTCAGAGTTGTGGTGAAGGGAAGAGGTGAAAACTCAAAGCAGGAACAAAAGATGGGTTCATTAATGATAACAATAATAATAATAATAATAATAATAATAAAAAAACAACAACCCAGAGAGGGAAAACATTAACTATAAAATGAAACTGGACAAGGCAAGGCAGTACAGTACAGTACCGCAAACATGTGCAAGCTATAAAAAGAGCCAATCAAGAAACAAACGGGTGAACAGAATTAAGTAATAATGGGAATACAAGGTGGTTTGGGGAAGACAATAGACAGAAGAGCACATGGCACACCGAGAAAGAAACAAAAGTCATGTGCTCAAATCAAACAGAATAAAAACACGCAGCCAATGAGAACTCATTAACATGCGTGTTTACATAAAACAAAACATGAAAGCATGCAGCCACATGTAAACCATAAACCACATGCTACATACAACCCCAACTCAGGACTTATAAAATAGACTATCCTGTAGATACCTTTATAAATGCTTTTTGTGTCTCTGAGAAGCTGAAAATATGCAACTCTGGCATAAGTTTTTACCAGCAGATGCCCTTCCCACCACAAAATACTATATTGGCTAAACATTGTCCTATCCTAACAAATCATACGTTAGTGTTGCAAAAAATAATCACACTTTTAAGGTTATTTATGGTATGTTTTCTGTCTTAATTTTTTCTTTCTGTTCAGTGGTTGCAGGGTGAGAAAAATAATGCCACATCATTATACCTAGTTAAAGAAAAAGCTTATTATTGCATTTACAAATTAATTATTAAACTTAAACTTTATGAGTCAAACAATAAGGCAAATAGGGAAAAGGTAGACAGCACTGGGAGGACAGTTAAGTTTGTTTTAAACTGACGATAACTATGCAAAACTGCCACAAGCATTACTTTGTCAAACCTATAGCAGAATCAGGTGTGACAGAATTTCCCAGATTTGTACCATTTTCACATTTACTACTCTTGCACAACCTTTAATTGCATAGTGTAATTTTCCTGACCTTAACTGATAAAGGGCGTTAAGTTGGCACAAACACTTCCACACACCCTGCTTTCATCTAAAGTCCAAAAAATGCAGGAGCCTCCCTGAGTCTCCATCTCTATAAGAGATCAGCGCTGGCCTCTAAGGTGTGATCCTCTTCAGGACATTTCTGCCAGTCTGTGTTTTCATCTCAGCTCTGCATCCATCTACCATGTCGTGCTCTCTTCGTACGTCATCCTGCCAAGGTCCCACGACCATGACCTCAAAATCCATAGTCACCCCGATTCGCTGTGGTACAGTAACTGCTTGTGCCCCCAAGGCCTATAGTATAACTGGCTGTGGTTTTGGAGGAAGCTCCCGCATCTCTTCCTCATGTTACCACCGAGTTGGTTGCTACCCAGATTTGCTTTGCAAAATTGGTGGAGGATATGGCAGACTGAACAGTGGAGCACTCGCGGCTAGGAGCTGTGACTACACACAGCTGAATGAGAAAACCACCATGCAGAACCTGAATGACCGTCTGGCATCCTACATCGAGAAGGTGCGCTGCCTAGAGGCTGCCAATGCCACTCTGGAGCAGCAGATCAGGGAGTATTATGAGAAGAAGGGGCCGATCTGCCAACGGGACTACAGCTGCTACTGGAACACCATCAACTGCTTGAAGGAAAAGGTAATGATGGGGATTTTTATAAGCAATACACAACTTATTACACATTTAACTCTGTTTTACAACAATATATTTAAATGAATGTTCTCCATTGCAGATTGCAGCTGCAAATGTCAACAACGCCAACATCCTCCTGCAGATCGACAACTCTAAATTGGCTGCTGATGACTTCAGGATAAAGTGAGTTGTTTATTAAATAAGATCATCTCCAAACAGCTTATTAGGAGTTAGTGGTCATGTTTAAAACATAAATGCATTCCAGTTTGCATACTTCTTCACTATTCTATTCAAATCAAATAAACCACTTTTATTGTCACATCACCAGATGTGTGCTATGATGACTGGTGGTGGTTGAGGATATTCCCCCCAAAAATCTGTAAAGCTCTTTGAGTGCGCAGAAAAACGCTATATAAATGTAAGGAATTATAATTGTTAATTATAATGATGAGTGAAAAGCTTAGGTGCAGGCTTCAGACAGTGCAAAATACAATGACATGCTTTACAAAGATGTTATACATTAAAATACAGTCTGTACATAAATAGACAATAAATATGCAAGATACACACACAAGTAGACGAATAGTGTGCATTATAAAATATTCAACATAATAAACGTTTAACATATGTATGCATATACAGTTTAAACGTGCATATACAAAGTTAAAGTGCAGTGTATGCTACATTGTAGCATGCAAAATATATGCCACAATGTAGCAAATGTGGCATGCAAAATGGCTTTTTTTTCATCTAAGTATGCAAGTAGTGTGTCTAAACAAAAAAGTGCACTTTAAATAGCCAGATATTGCACTTATATCACCAAAAAGTAACAAATTTAATAAGTATGGAATGTTTAACACTTCATGCGCTCAGAACGAACTTAAAAGTTCATACACTAGATGGCTGAGTGTATAATGCACAGCTGCATTGTGTATAGTGTGTGAGAGAGAGCTGTTCAGTTTTACAATATATAGAGAATATTTGCAGAACTCATGTGGTGTATTGTTCTAGATTTAAAGGGAGAGGTCACACAAAAATGAAAGTTTGCTGTTGATTTATTCACCCTCAGGCCACCCTACTTTTCTTTTCTTTAGCAGAACTATGCAAGTCAATGGCTACCTGCATTTTGAGTCAAAACATATACAGTATTAGCAAAACACAATAATGTTCATAGTTCCTGTGGTTAAAGCGAAACGACCAGTCTGTGTAAGAAACTAAACATTGTTTGCAGCATTAGTTCCTTTAATCCACAGGTGTTTTCCTGACATTATGCATATTTCCTGACATATTTACTTCCTGATATATAATGACACATGACAAGTCAATCTTTCCAATTGAGATTGTGACTCAGATATGATATGACTCTTTTTTGTAGGATGAAGCAACCAGGATAAACACAAATATTATTTTCATGAATGTTAATTTTCATTGTGAACAGTGTGAGAGAGAGTGCTGCTTAGTTATACATATCGTTTATTTCATGTAAAATGTATTTGTAATCGCTTTTTTTTTGCTCCCTAGCTTAGCTGACAATTCCAGATCTATGAAACATTGTGGAAAAAAGTATGATATGGTGTATGTTAAAGTAATAATTAATAATAGAAAAATGTATATTTAAATCATTTACTAACCCTCAAGTTGTCCCAAACCTATATGAATTTCAATGAAGCGAATGTCAAACAAAAAACAAGATATTCTACAGAGAGTCAAATAGTAGCATTTTAAAGTTTAAACTTCAGGATTATCTTAAAAAATGCATGTCAAATCTCGTTTTTATGGAATTTGATGGGTAATTTGATAATTTGTCAAATAAAAATGGAGACAAAAGAAAAGTAAATTACACAACTATGACTAACAAATTTTTCCCCCATCCTGCCTCTCCACCAATCAGATATGAGCATGAGATAGCAGTGCGGCAGTGCGTGGAGGCTGACATCGCCAACCTGCGCCGACTGCTGGATCAAGCAACCCTGAGCAAGGCTGAACTAGAGAACCAGGTCGAGACTCTGCTAGGAGATCTAGCATGTTTGAAGAAGAACCACCAGGAGGTTTGAACTAGTTTGTGACTTGTCTTAGGTGCTTTCACACTTGGTTCAGTTGCCTGGACCGTACCCAAGTTCGATTGTCCCCCCTTGCCACCTTCAAGGTTGGTTTGTGTTTTGTGTTCACAGTCTTTTTTCCTTCGGAACCCCGGTACGCTTGCGTCATCGAGCTGCTGTTTTGTTTACGGCTGTTGCTAGGTGACAGTCATGCAAGCAAAGCGCCAAAATGAAGAGACGTCCGCACATCACGGTCGTTCTGCTTTTACTGAATCTTTTGGTTTTGGACATACTGAAAGCGACTCGCGCCTATCTGCCGCAAAAATATTATAAACGTTCAGAACATCACACAGTGTCTGCAAAAGATGTTTTTCTAGGAGACAAGCAGACATTATCACTGTGATTGCCCTGGCTCAGTCAGTCTTGTCACCAAGGTACAGTAAGTGATACACAGACACACACACGAATGAACGTTATGAAAACAATAGTTTGTTGTACAGTTAGCGTTCACTTCCGTTATTTGGTACGATTGCATTCATACTAGAAGTGAACCGGACCAGAGTTCGCGTGAACCGTACACCACCTCTTTCAGGCGGACTCGGGTACAGTTCGTGGGTGCGCACCCGAGTTCAGAAGACACGTTCACACTAGCTGAACGTACCATACTCTGACATTAAACAAACCGGGTGCGGACCAAAAGTGCTAGTGTCAAAAGCACCCACAATTTGTATGATTTTTTCATTAGAATATCCAAAAAAAAACACCAGAACAGTGTTATATATTTAGATGACACTTACTTTCAGTATCCCAAATGTTTTGAAGAATGTTGAAATCTATAAGGAATTTTAACTAGTGGCATGGACCATGTCATATGTTGCTAAGATAATGATATCGTACTCCCTAAAAAAAACAGGAAAACACCACATTTTTATATGTTGTGTGTTTTATTACACTGCACAGAACAGCATTATAACAGCAGAACCTTAAAATGTATTTAGTATACTGTGGCGTAATAAAAGCTTTGCTGCTTTCATCCCACATCACATTAATTTCAAAAAATCCTTCAGCACTCCGGTTTTGCCTGAAAGTTTTCAGCCTTACTCTGCTTCATTCTAGCATGATAATAAGTGAATACTTTAGCTCATCTATGAACTATATTTCTGCAGCAGTAGTGTATTTAATGAAGACTACAACTCCCATGATTCCACACTCGGGGGTGCTTTCACACTAGCACTTTTGGTCCGCACCCGGGTTCGTTTGATGTCATAGTACAGTACGTTTAGCTAGTGTGAACGCATCTTCTGAACCCAGGTGCGCACCCGTGAACCAAACCCGAGTCCGCCTGAAAGAGGTGGTCTGGGATACGGTTCACGCGAACTCTGGTCCGGTTCACTTCTGGTATGAATGCAATCGTACCAAATAACGGAAGTGAACCGCCAACTGTACAACAAACTATCGTTTTCATAACGTTCATTCGTGTGTGTGTCTGTGTCTGTGTATCACGTACTGTACCTTGGTGACAAGACTGACTGAGCCAGGGCAATCACAGTGATAATGTCTGCTTGTCTCCTAGAAAAACATCTTTTGCAGACACTGTGTGATGTGATCGCGTGATGTTCTGAACGTTTATAATATTTTTGCGGCAGATAGGCGCGAGTCGCTTTCTGTATGTCCAAAACCAAAAGATTCAGTAAAAGCAGAACGACCACGATGTGCGGACGTCTTTCCATTTTGTTGCTTTGCTTTCGTGACCGTCACCTAGCAACAACAGTATACACAACAGCAGCTTGATGACGCAAGCGTACCGGGGTTCAGAAGGAAAAAAGACAGTGTGAACACAAACCAACCGACAAGGTGGCAAGAGGGGACAATCGAACTTGGGTACGGTCCAGGCAATTGAACCAAGTGGCGAAAACTACATTCTGTGCCTTTAAAATAAAATTCAGATGTGATGTGTAAAACAGATATTTTTTAACTACGTGTGTTTACAGGATGTGGCAGCTCTAATGTGTCAGTTGACGAACTCAAAAGTGTGCGTGGAAGTGGACGCCGCTCCTCAGCAAGACCTTAATAAGATTTTGGATGACATTCGTTGTCATTATGAGAACATCATAGACAAACACCGCAGAGAACAGGAGTGCTGGTTCAAAGAGAAGGTGAGATTTCAATCTCTATCTTTCGAATTCCACATACTTTTAATAATAAAACACAGTAAAAAGTAAGGTGTAAATTATTATATAGAGTTCTCATGTTGTCTGGTTCGGACTCTCTTTAAGACGGCACAACTGTGCAAAGATGTGGCCGGTGACACTGAGTGCCTAGAAACCTCGAGGTCACAGATCTCAGATTTGCGGAGGACCTTGCAGTGCCTTGAGATCGAGCTACAGTCTCAACTCAGCATGGTGAGTAGATCATCTGTTTATCAGAATGCACAAAAGCATTAGCTGGGCTATCCTGAAAATGTAACTCAATATAACTGTAATTTGAGCTTTAAAGGGATAGTTCACCCAAAAAATTATCTCATTATTTACTCACCCCACTTCTTCCAAACCGGTTTGAATTTCTTTCTTTTCTTGAAACCACAAAAAAAGATATTTTGAAGAATGTTGGAAAACAGTAGCCATCCAATTAATTCCACAGTATATTAGTGTGTATAGTATATTAAGTGTTCAGATGCAAAAATCTCAAAGAGCTGTCTGATATTGTATTTTAAAATGAGCATTTTTCTCTGCCTCCTATGATTATGTTCAGTTATTTCACTTTAAAGGCAATGAAAAGAACCCACTCATTGCCATAAAAGTGAAATTGCTGAACCTACACACAAGACGCTGAGAAAAATGCTCATTTTAGAAGAAAATGTCAGATTTTTGAACACGTATATAAAATTATAGCTAATGTATTTAAACATGTTTGTACATATTTTTAATTCCAGGTTGGTTGAAACGTGGTTGAAATTTTTTTAAATATTTTAAAATATATGTTGCATATTCATTCATTAATTTTCCTTCAGCTTAGTCCCTTTATTCATCAGGGCCACAGCGGAATGAACCACCAACTTATCCAGCATATGTTTTACAAAGCGGATGCCCTTCCAGCTGCAACCCAGCACTGGGAAACACCTATACACTCTCACATTCACACACAATTTAGTTTATTCAATTCACCTATACCACATGTCTTTGGACTGTGGGGGAAAACGGAGCACCCGAAGGAAACCCATGTGAACACGGGGAGAACATGCAAACTCCACACAGAAATGCCAACTGACCCAGCCGGGACTCGAACCAGAGACGTTCTTTCTGTGAGGCGACAGTGCTAACCACTGAGCCACCCCTATGTTGCATATGAGATATTTTATTTGTGTGAAATATATCATTTATATATCATATATTTTGTGATGCCATTTTATTCCTGAATATTTGTTTTTGAACTAAATTTGACATGAAAAAAAGAATGAAGTATGAAATGTAGCAAGTCTTTTATTCTTTCTTCTTATATTTTCTTTATAGAAATGTGCACTGGAGGCTTCACTGCTGGAAACAGAGGCTCGGTACAGCACTATGCTAGCAGGCTATCAGAAACACATCAACACATATGAGGCAGAGCTCTGTCAGGTTCGCGCTGGCATTGAGCAGCAGGGCAGAGATTATGATGCCCTGCTGGACATCAAGAGCCGCCTGGAGCAGGAGATCGCCACCTATAGGTGCCTGCTGGAAAATCAGACCATTAAGTAAGTTTGACGGTTTGTTTCTGGGAATATAGATGCTGCATTATTTTCTGAAATAACGTTGCTAATGCACTCATGTTTTGTTCCCTTTTACAGGACTCAAGAGGGTATCTAAAATCTCTTCATATATTCTGCAGTGTTTTAAGTTAGCTTCAGGCTATAAGATGTTTATTAATATGTTTTTTTGTCTTTTTCAGGTGGAGTTTTTGTGTGTTCAACACCAGTGGAAACAGTAACATGTAAACAATTCATATGAACAACATCAGATGTAAGCAAAGAATGTAACAGAGCACAACTGTATTAAACGCGCAGTGCTGACTGTCTTACGATTCACCATTAAAGATTGATTGAGAAGCAACAGTTTTATTCCTCTCTTTATGCATTTCTTATTTAAACAGCAACCTTGGCCGTCTTTAAAACTGAACTTTGCCTGTTTATGAGTACATTACACTCTTAATTGTTTTAGGAGGCCTATATATTCTCATTAAATAAAGTATATTTACATGATTTGAGCACAGATTAGAGTTTAATAACAGAATGTATATATATATATATATATATTGCGTGTTAAAATTATAGATGAAGTTTGACGCTAAACGTAAACAAATATTTCTTTACAAGAGCAGTACAAATGTATCCTGAAGATCTGTGACTATCATAAATTTGTTGAATTCTTATACAACTTTGTGGTGAGGCATTAAATAATAATAATAAAGCATTAAATAGACTCTCCTTTCTGGCTATATGCTAGTGCAGTTATAAGAAGAAAATATATCCTTTTAACGAAATAACATCTACTTTTTATGAGAAATTATATTGTTTTATCAGAATAATGATGTTGTTTTAATGACATAATATCTCGTTATTATGAGAAAAAAGGTTGTTTTAATGAAATAACGTCTTTTTATTACGAGAAAAGATGTAGTTTTAACTAAATAATTATGTTGTTTTAATGACATCTCATTATTACAAGAAACTGTGTCATGTTAATGAAAAAAGATCTTATTTAGACAAAATAGTATCATTATTAGGAGAAATTTGTCGTTTCAATGAGAAAAGATGTCTCATAAAATAATGTTTTTATGACAATTGAGTGTAAAAAATAATATGTGTGTGGCACATATAGTGTGTACAACTTAAGAAATATTTTTTTTTGGTCCATTCCTTAATATTTTGGTAAGATCAAAATATTTACAAACCTGTAAGTGCATTTCTGGAAACAATTTCTACATTTAGCACCATATAATTGATTACTTGCACAGGCCTGTAACTTGCTCAAAATCATTCGCTCCTCAAAGTATCTTAATTGATGAAGATATCAGTGCCATCAGGATTATGGTGTCAAAATAATATAATATTTCCTGTTTTTAAAATAATTATACAGTTTGATGACTATGATTTAGCTACAGTACATTGTGAAACATTTCCCTGTAAAATAAAATGGTAATCTGCTGGCAGCTGTAGTTGCCAGCTTTTTACTGAAAAAAATACAGTGCTCTACCATTTTTTAAATATATATATATTTGCATCATGGTCTTAAGTTTGACTTGACTTGATTTTGACTTTGGTACTGACTGATCTAATAGCATCCTATAGAACGTATTAATTTAAAAAAGAGAACTGTAAAGGGTGTACTGATTTACACATACATGCACGAACGCACACACACACACACACACACACACACACACACACACACACACACACACACACACACACACACACACACACACACACATACACACACAAACAAACAGGTTAAATATGTAAAATGTAATTTTCTATTTATCGAAGTTGCCATGCTAAAATTAACAAAAATGTGCGAACTTGTTACCTTTAGTCAACTTTACCTCAACATTCAGTTTTTCTCCACTAGAGGTCGCTGTGATGATAAGATTCTCCACAGCTCTGATTCTCTCAGTTCTCACCGGGTTCAGTGGCGCGCGCCTGTAATCCAAGCTACTGGGAGGCTGAGACTTGAGCTCAGGGCATCTGGGCTGCAGTGGACTATGTCGCACTAAGTTCGGTATTGATATGGTGCTCCTGGGGGAGCTCAGGACCACCAGGTCGTCTAAGGAGGGTTGAACCGACCCAGGTCGGAGACGGAGCAGGTCAAAGCCCCCGTGCCCATCAGTAGTGGGATCGCGCCTGTGAATAGACAGTGCAGCCTGAGCAACGCAGACTCTTTATTTATTTGCACCTTTGTTCATTGTTTAAAACAGCTATAAATAATTACCACAAGCTAAACCGTCACTGAATAAATTATTTAAAGGAACAGTGCACCTTTTATCATTTTACGAGTTAAACAGTTTACCAAATAAGGTGCTTATGGTTTTTGCTCAGTGCTTTTGGTGGAATTTTAATATAATATATAGGTAAAACCAACCTGAACCTGACCATTTTAAGTGACATAAAAGGCAAAGTAAAACCTAAATATGAGCGTCCGTACATGATAAATAATTCTGTGTGCCAAACGTATTCTTGCTAGTTAAAAGAAAAAAATATTTATTATCCATTTTAGTATAGCAGTTTTTTCATACTTTTTTGACCACAGATGTGGAGAAAAGTCAGATTTTGGCCTCATTTTAAGGAAGGCCATTATTACAATTTATAACAGCGCCTCCATGCAGTCATGAAATGAAGTCACTGAATTCTTACATGTAATATCACATATCTTCCAGAGAGGGGTGGTACTGTAATCCTTTGACATTAAATAAATTTGACAATAACATGTACATTTCAATGAAGTCTCTCAATAAATATGGAATAGAAAAACAGATAAACGATTAGTAAAAACTTGATCTTCAAATCAGGGAATATTTTTGGTGTTCTTGTTTTATTTTCAGTTCTTCGTGCGCATTGTCTAGTAGTCCTATAAACCATGTTGCATTATTTAACCATCAAATGTGGTCTGAGTCACCGATTTAAAACAAAAGATTAAGGTTTCGAATCTTCATAAAAGTTTAACAAAGACACATCACTGCGTCACTTTCAGATTTTCACTGTTTTTAAGTGCACCTACTCCTGTGTTGCACACTCTGTAAACTAAAATGATAATAAATTATCCTACAGTTAATGTATCCAAACAGTTGCTCATGGCCACCTGTCCAATAAAACAAGTGCAAGATCAGAATCTAATAATTCAACCTCACATCTGCAGGCACTTGAATTAGAAATGTTTCAGTAATATTTATCCATCTTCGAGTCCAAGATTTCACTTTATGGAGTTATATTTGATGAAGAAGCCCACAGTAAATGATAATAAATGAGGGGATTGCTGAGCACTATCACTGCTGCCACATCAGATCTACAGATGCTGGAATTAGAGCTGCACAAAAAGGTCACAGTAATATGTGAACCAAGGCACAGAGCATGACACTGGTTAAAATTGCGTATTTCTCTGAATTTAAACACTCAAACATTTGAGAAAATGTAAGTACATGAGTCAATCAAATATAACACATTATTCGAGTGCTTTGGATATTTTAATTTAATGATGTTCCTTCTTTACAGGTGTGGACAGTGCAGTGTGGACAGAAGCTGCCTGTATATTAAAAAAAATATTGCCTTATTTAATAAATAACCTGTTTAGGTATTTACCACTGCATAATTATATAATTGTAAATGAATAAAATGCATGAATATTATTTAGACATTTTAAAATAAAATGTCTACATTAAAGGCTATACAACCCAAAAGGTTAATGATAATATTTACATCCTAACAACCATGAGCTCCAAAACACAGTCATGCATAAAACACAAAAAATACTCGACTGAAATAATTACATATCATTAAACATGAAGTGTCTGTGTGCTGCTTTTATTTGCTAGTTTTGTTCCAGAAATTATTAATTTAAGCTCTGGACCAGCTCTAGAAGCAATGAATATTTATGGTATAGGCATAAACGATTTAAAATGACTATATTATATTGTCATTAATATAGGAGTATATTATTTGTAATAAAGTATTTTAGATGATGAAACTTATTGAAGTACTGCACTGCAGTGTCTATTCACAGGCACGATCCCACTACTGATCAGCACACGGTCTTTGACCTGCTCCATCTCCAACCTGGGCCAATTCACCCCTCCTTAAATGACATGGCGGTCCCGAGCTCCCCCAGGAGCACCATATCAAATCCAAACTTAGTGCAGACACCCGATCGACATAGTCCACTACAGCCCAGAAGCCCTGAGCTCAAGCAATCCGCAGCCTCCCAGTTGCTTAGATTACAGGCGCAGGCCACTGAACCCGGGGAGAACTAAGAGAATCAGAGCTGTGGAGAATCTGATCATCACAGCGACCTCTAGTGGAGTAAAACTAAATGTTGTGCTACAGTTAGTTAAAGAGCCCCTATTATGGGTTTTTGAAAATGACCTTCCATGTAGTGCGTAACACAGCTCTAAGTGAAGTGAAATATCCAGCTAAGGCTTAAATCTGAAAGTGCGCTGTGTTTAAAACTATTGATTCATCTATAAAAGACTCGATTCATAGTGCTTCAAATGGATCGTTTTGATAACGAGTCTTTATCCGTGCCGTCGATATGGAACTTAAGCCCCGCCCATTTGTTGTGCGCGCAAACCCGGGAAAATTGAAACCCCCAGACCAGCCCACAAACAGTGGCAAGAAAAAGAAGAAGAAGAACACTGTAGCAGATCATGTCGCGAAGATGCTGTGCTCAGCTGGATGTTATTGGAAGTGTGAGGGAAAATTTGTGTTATTTTCCCTACCCAAAGATGAAACTGTGAAGAGTCAGTGGTTGAAGTTCATTTTATGCAAAAATACCTCAGCATTATCGCCCCAGCCAGATATGCTCACACATACACTCTGCACTCTGACTACTTCAATATTGTTGAAGCCGTGGTGGGCATTTCTCTCCTGCTGAACACTGTCGACCAATCGCAACGGACTGTCATCGATCCAATCAGCACAGATTAGCATCGCGCTAAGGAGGGGTTTGGGAACAAATCAATCGCTGAACGAATCATATGGGAGTCACTGGGATAATTAGGTAAAAATAAATGCATATTATAAGACAATGTGTTTTTTGACCTTGCATGCATACCAGCCTGTTGTTGGAGACCCCCAAAACCAAAATATGACCCTTTTTAATGCATAATAGGGGCTCTTTAAAGTCGAAGTCAATTATTAAAATGCTTGCAATATAAAAAATAACTTTTTTTTTGTGGAACCAAAAAAAGCCTCATATGAAATTACTGTGAAAACTCCTTTTTGTTTTTCCTGGCACATTTTTTAGAAGAGTATGCTTTGAGTATATATTTTTTCATTTCCACACAATTAATCATTACTTTTTTTCATGTGATTTTTAATTTTTTCTATATACTTATAAATAATACCAGTTCAGTTGATCATTTGTTATTCATTACCAAAACATTTGTGTAAAAAGCCAAGAGTTCATCAGCAAAGGACAGATTTAAAAATAATTGTTTAAACAGTGAACCTCTGAAATGCTGAAAAACAGGTTTAAACTGCCAATTAAAAACAGCTCACTGTAGCCGAATATTCACTCATTCATTAGTAGCTCACTAATTCACACTCTTTAATCAACATATCATCAGTCACCATCTGTGGTGTCAGGTGCACAAAACTCTACCTTTTTATGCGGTACAATTGACAGTTAGAGGGGTGGTACCCTGAAGAGTTTAATTTTGATCCTGGATGCATAAATAAATGAATAAAATATTTTGCCTTACAAAATCTTAATTTTATTTAGAAATGTGGAAAAATTTCAGTACATCTCACAACGACAGACGGTGAGAAAAAAACCCATTACACACCAAGTATAAGGCAGTCATTTAAAAAATAATTAAGGTAACAGGAATAAGAAACTATCCACTGTACAACAAACAAATGGGACAAATGCAAATACCAGATTTTTTTTTAAAAACTTTGGATACATTAAGTACTGCACATTTTAAAGGGGTGCTCCACAGTGTATTTTTAAGGCTTGGTTGTGTTTATAAGATGCAAAGCAATGTGTGCTCATGCTTCACTTGTAGAAAATCACGTTATTTTTTCATATATCTTACTTTGATTATATACAGCTACTCTGCTAACATGCAAACGACTGTCATATTTCCTAGTTCCTCTGAAAGGCCCGCCCTCAAGAGGCTCTGGTTGGTCGCTAACATAAAGTGCTGTGATTCGCGGATTAGCTTCACGTCGCTCCCCTATAAGCGAGCACTTTTGCGCTGTGTAAACAGTCCAGTCAGAGGCTCAGAGCAGCTGTTAATGGTGCCAAACAGCATTTCCCATTGTTTACATCTTTGTTTACGTCCTCGTTAATGCTAGAAACTGTGCCTGTAGTTGATCAATTTTAACAAATAAAAATACTTATAGGTTGTGGCTCACAGTCCACAGCTTCGTCTGTTGGAGGAGTTTTTACCGAATCCAGCACTGAACTGAGAGAGATTCTGGAAGCTGTCCTTTGTCAAATGCTAAAGCTCTATTGTGAATGCGCGTAACCTGAAGCGTTTGTGATCTCATCAGCCCGGATGTATTTTTTTGTAGTCCCCAAATTCGTTCGCTGTAGGCTTTGCTAAGCTAACTCTCTAAAAGCCAATGTCTCCCTTTGCATTGACCTTTGAGCATATTACATTCAGAGATGATGTTTATGTTCACACAGCTACATTACACATCAACTAAAGTTTAAAATATGATATCACCTTTATGACCATGAAATATGACCACCCCTTTAAAGTTTTTGTGTTAAACAAGTCATAAAAATAAAACTGTCATCAACATTGCAGGTATCTATTGCCTAGTAATCCACCTCTTCACTTGGCGAGAAAGAACACAAAGGTCCATAAAATCACCTGTGATTAATGGAATAAATATTGGGATTTTGGAGTAAGAACATGACCAAATTCTCTAACTGTACATGACAAAAATTCATAAATTAAAAGGTCAAGAGTGGGAACCCATTTTATGAACAATTGGTGCCATTACAATGTCAAAAATGTGGCACTACTGATCGGCAAGGGGTCTTTGACCTGCTCTGTCTCTAACCTAGGCTGGTGCACTCCTCCTTAGACTACCTGGTGGTCCCAAGCCCCCCCCAGGAGCACCATATCGATAACAAACTTCTAGTGGAGGACAATTGAGTGTTGAAGTAAAGTAGACTTTATTGGCTTTATGGCATTAGATAAAATAAACTGCTGTATGGTCCCAAATGAAAAAAATATTATAGTGATTTGTAGTAAATACTTTAGTGTTTTTAACTATATAGTTTTATTATACTGTATAGTATAAACAGAATGTTGTGCTATATTTAAAGGCAAATGTCAAGTCAGCTTCATTGTCCATATAGGCTAGCTATTGACTTTCCTAGTATTTCTTTCATACTATGGAAGTCAGTGGCTATCAGTGTCCAACTATCTTTAAAATATTTTATTTTTGTTTAACAGAAAAAACTCATAATAGTTTGAAAAGGGATAGTTCAGCCAAAAATGAACATTTACTCACCCTCAGGTGGTTCCAAATCTTCCAAAAACAGGTTTGGAACAAGTAAAAGGTGAGAAAATGGGACAGAAATCTCAGTTTTGGTTTAACTATCATTTTAAAGGTGAGTATATGGGGGATTTTTGGGGAAATATCCTTTAATATGTTTTACTTATTAAAAAGTAAAAAAGTGTCATTTTTTCCACTTGAGCTACTGCCCGTCAAAATGTCTCCGCATGTCCCTGCTCTAGATACATGCACAAACACACACACAGACACACAAACAAGCAAGTTAAAGTTGTAGATTAATACATTTATCTATTCCTTGAAGTCATCACGCTAAAATAAACAAGAAAGTGCAAACTTGTTACCTTTGAAGTCAACTTTACTTCATCATTCAGTTTTCCTCCACTAGAGGTCGCTGTGATGATGAGATTCTCCACAGCTCTGATTCTCTCAGCTCTCGCCGGGTTCAGTGGCGCGCGCCTGTAATCCAAGCTACCGGGAGGCTGAGGCTGCGGATCGCTTGAGCTCAGGGCTACTGGGCTGCAGTGGACTATGTCGAGTGGGTGTCCGCACTAAGTTCGGTATCGATATGGTGCTCCTGGGGGAGCTCAGGACCACCAGGTCGTCTAAGGAGAGGTGAACCGGCCCAGGTCGGAGACGGAGCAGGTCAAAGCCCCCGTGCCCATCAGTAGTGGGATCGCGCCTGTGAATAGACACTGCAGTGCAGCCTGAGTGACACAGAGAGACGCAGACTTTTATTTGCACATGTTCTTTGAGAATTTAAAACAAGCCATGACAATTATCCTAAATAAAAGCATCACTGAATATTTTTTTAATGCTGAGCTTTATGCAGTAGCCTATACTTTTGGCATGTGAAATAAACAACACAAAATCACAAAATAAGGTGCTTATGCTTTTTGCCCATGTTATTGGGTAAAGTTTTAATAGAATGTACAGGTGAAATAAAATAGTGTTCTTAAAATTAGCATGAGCAACCTGAACCTGACCGAAATAAAAACAATCAGCAAGGACCAAATTTTAGGTAAAAATAAATAAATAATATATATATATTATAACATTTTATTTAAATCACAGTAACTTGGATTACAGGTGCGTGCCACTGAACCTGGTGAGAACTGAGAGAAATCGAAAACCGAATGTTGTGCTACATGAGGGCCAAGGTCAAGTCAATTTTTAAAATGTTCTTCAAAAAAGAACTATTTGAAGGACTTTTGACTGAATGGTTGTTTGTCTAACAAAAAAAAAGTTTTCAAATGGAATCACTTTGAAAACCCCTTTTGGGGTTTTCCTGGCACCTTTATTTAAGACTACACTACAGTTTGAACACTTTGTGAGTTTTTATTTTATTTCTATATAACAACTAATCATTACAATCACTTTTTTTCATGTGATTTTGTGTTTGTCTAGTGATGAATAATGCCTATAAATAGTGTGTATTAACCACACCCAAAGTTCATTTGATCTTTTGCTATTCATTACCAAAACATCTAAGAGTTAAAATGCCAAGAGTTCATTAGCAAAGCACAAAATTAAGATTAATTGCTTAAACAGTGAACCTCTGAAATGCTGGAAAACAGGTAAAAACTGCCAATTAAAAAACAGCTCACTGTAGCCAAATATTCATTCATTCATTGATAACTCACTAATTCACACTCTTTAATCTTCATACTTTTACTTTTTTATCAGTGCATTTCACATCTCTGAAACTCCACAGCATCTCACAAAATGTACTGAGGATAAAAGCTGATATGTTTTGTTCAGCTTTAACCAGCATATTGTTCTATTCCTCAGATGCCTCTCTGAGCTGTTTAAAGAACTGCTTTAAATGTCTTCTTTATTAATGTCTTCTTAAATCTTTCATTAGTAACATCAAGATTCACCTGCACAATTCACAAGTTCAGGATACATTTACATAATCAAACAATAAATAAAAATAAGAGAATATACATAGAAAACATGCTTGATACATTTTGACAACTATTTAACTATTTTGCATCCATTGACTTCAGCATTGAATCTGCTTTGATAAGGTAAAACCAGTCAAATCTACTTTGATCTATATGACAAACAGTTCATAATGTGGCATTTTAGCAATTTGTTTAAAAAGAATGAGAAATTGCTTTTATTATTTACACAAGTGACCGATGTAGATGCTGAAGAAGAAGTTTTGAGAATTTCAATTGCCAAATGTGCCAAAGCGAAAAAGAAAAATTGTAAGATAAAGGAACAGATCACAAAAGTAAACTATCCACCCGATTAAAGTAGCCTATTTGCATTTCATATTCAAACATTTCATTTGCATCTGTTCTTATTTAATTTGATGTGTGAATATTATTTTATTTATATCTTAAAATAAATGAAACATTTTGTGTTTTTGTTGTTCATGATGTTGTAGTTTCTTCATTGTTGCAAGGCTAGTCCTAACAATATCACAAACGCACAAAAACGTCTCACTAGATTTTATTCCTCAGTTTATGCATTTATTTGTTTGCTACAATTACACTTCTTGGCCATACATTTCTGATATTTTCTAGGAGCATATGAGGGTGTATTTTGACATGGTAAAACCATAAAAACATGGAGATTGTGAGATAAAAGTCCAAAAAACTATTTAATTTGTTAAACAAAGTTAATTTGTGTAAACTTAATTAACATAACAAAATTTTGATGTAGTGTCTGGTGAAATGAGGCCATAATATTGCCAAAACCAACACCAAACTCCAACCTTAGAACCTTATACAAATACAGTGCTGGTAGAACAATATAGGTAGTATGAATTACCACAACAACAGTTTACCCCTTACTAGACGAACTAGCCGTCCTGAGCTCCCCTCACCTTAAGGCCCGGTATACTTCAAACGAAATCGAAGAACTGAAATGGCATCATTTCAAGCTAAATCTGGCCAAACAAGATTTTGAGGAGTTCATTTAAAGTGACGTTTCTGGGGAAATTAATTTTTACTCCTAAACACGTTTTTAGCTACCATTAATCTGTGACGATTCCGCAATCTGTGGTTGTGTTCTGGAACTCTGCCTTTTTTGACCTGCGATTGATTCATATCTCAAATCCACAGAGGTCAGACATGAGTACAACATCCAAGACAACAACAAGTTAGCAACATGAATACACCAGAGAGGCAAGTAGCAGAGCTCTAAACACTGTTCCATTTGGTGTATGGTGTAGAATTCAATGTAAAGATGTGGCACACTGCAGAGGTGCATCTCATGTGACAGGCTGGAGGCCTTTTTCTCTCTCAGCCACCATCGTTTTTGTGTTTAGGGGTACATGTGAGCAGTGCGACACAGTTACAACCCCTGCCTAAAGCAGCACGGGGGTGTCGGATGGTTCAAAAGCAGTATGCCACCACTCACCCTTTCCAAACTTTGTTTTGCCCTCAAATGAAGAACGAAAAAAAATTAGTTTGAAGTATACCATTAAGTGTGGGAGAGGGGTTAGGATTAGGGGTGAGGTTTTAGATTAAGCAATCAGGGACTTCGGTGAGGGGGATAATAACTTAACGGGAGTTAAAAAAAAGCCACAGCACCAGAGAGAACTGAGAGAATCAGAGCCAATATATACAACCCAGTGTGTTCACTCCACCTTGTATTGTATGAGAGCACAATATTGAGAAATTATGTTAAAATAGTAAGTAAATATAGTTATTCTCATAACTTTCCAATCTTTGTTTTAAACGGACTGCAGCGATAGACAGAAAACAACTGGACATTATTTTCTCCTTAATGGGATTGTGACAGATTATAAAAACATTTTTTACAAGACATGCATCGTCTTAAACAGGTCAGTCTAGCTCTTAATCTCACTCACAGCCTTTTAAATAATTATTGCACATGAAATTCAACAAAGTCAAGGTATTACTTACAGATACTCTGACACTTTGTGTGCTTATCTCCATAGTTAAATTAGTCACTAAGTGGATAATTACTTTTAGGAATGGTCATACATTGACACTCATGTTTTAGGTGTTTTTTTTTCTTCTTCTTTCCTGTAATCCAAGTCTTAACACATTTGAATTGAAGAAAATTGTGCTGTAAGCAAAGAAATTCAACTAAGCCAATTTAATGCAAGAGGGATATCTCAGTTTGAACAAGGAAGCATTTTTGCAGACTTGTTTTCTTGCCTAACAGTTCTTTAAAGTATTTTATATTTAATCTAAACCCCCCCATTGACACATTATTTCATTGAATATGTTACATATTAAAATATATGGACAATTGATGGATATTATACAGTTATGTCAGTGTCCTGGTTATTGTTACTGAGTGAAAATGATCTGATTTAAATGTTAAAATCAGACAAACACACCATCACATCCAAATTGTTAAAAAAATCTGTGAAAAAACCTCATGTACTGAAATTAACTCTCTTGAAATGTATTTTGAATGAAATTAAAATCTTAAGCCTCATTTTCTTAAAATGATTTTAATAGGCTTCTGTCACCTTACCTTAAAAACTATGCTTTGTTGTGTTTAAATCTGTCTTTTTTTTTTTAAGGCATTAGTTCGTCCAGTGACCTTTGAGTCATGTGTATAAATGGAACTCCGCCCAAACTTACTCTCTGCTTTTTGTGATGTTTCATAGATTTTGAATTGTAAAAACTTACTCATAATTACGTCCTTTGTCCAGTTGCACATTCATTCAGATATAACACACACAAAAACGCACTCACGCATACATAAAAAATCTTATGCATTTTCCTCATTTGGGTGGAATCTCAATTGCTGTCTGTTAGTACTAAAACTACTAGAGGTGGCACACACACACATCGACAAAATGTAAAACCCGCCCTCAAGCTCTAACTATAAAAGAGAGCAGAGCTGGCTTCAAAGGCAGTACTTCTATTGTTTTTTGTAGTGTTTTCTTTCCATTCATCTCATCTCTGCGTCGATCCACCATGGCATGCTCCAAAACCTACCCTGAGACTTGTTGGAAGACCTGCTCTGAAACCTGCCCTGAGACCTGTGTGGAGACTTACCCTGAGACTTACTCCACAAGCTGCCCAGAGACCTCTGAGATCTGCCCCAAGCCTTGCTCTTTCACCTTTCCCGAGACTTGCAGGAAGACTTGTTCTGAGACCTGCTCCGACTCCTGTCTGAAGACCTGCCCTGAAACCTGTTCTACCCTAAGCTACCCAGAGACCTGCTACTCAACCTGCCCTGAAACCTGCCCCAAGCCTTCCTCCTTCACCTGCCCCGAGACCTGTCTGAAGACTTGCTCTGAGAACAGCTCCATAACCTGCCCTGAGACCTGCTCCAACACCTGCACTAAACCCTGTTCATTCACCTGCCCAGAGACCTGTCTGAAAACTTGCTCTGAGACCTGCCCCAAGCCCTGTTCCTTCACCTGCCCGGAGACCTGTGTTAAAACATGTTCTGAAACCTGCCCCAAGCCCTGTTCCTTCACTTGCCCTGAGACCTGTGTTCAAACTTGCTTTGAGACCTGCCCCAAGCCTTGTTCCTTCACTTGCCCTGAGACCTGTGTTAAAACTTGCTCTGAGACCTGCCCCAAGCCCTCTTCCTTCACTTGCCCCGAGACCTGTCTGAAAACTTGCTCCGATACATGCCCCAAACCTTGTTCCTTTACCTGCCCTGACACCTATCTTAAAACTTGCTCTGAGACCTGTCCCAAGCCCTGTTCCTTCACCTGCCCTGAGACCTGTCTTAAAACCTGCTCTGACACTTGCTCCGAAACCTTCTCTGACACATTCTCCAAGTCCTGCTCCTTCAACTACCCCAAACTCTGCCCTGACACCTGTCTGAAGACCTGCTCTGAGACTTGCTCCACGACTTGTTCTGAGACCTGCTCCAAGCTCTGCTCCGTCTCCAACCCCAAGTCCTGCTTCAGCACCTTCCCCAATGGCTCTTCTGTGTCTTCAGTGACCGTTCCTCGTCGTTGTGGTACAGTTACAGCAAAAGCCCACAGTGTATATGGTTGTGGTTTTGGAGGAAGGACCCGCATCTCTTCTTGCTCCTATCGTCCAATTACTTGTTCCCCATGTCCATCATTCAGACTTGATGGATTTGGTGAAAGATTTGGTGCTAGAATCATGACTGGAGGGTGTTATGGCAGGGATTATGACTATCACCAGCTGAATGAGAAGGCCACCATGCAAAACCTAAATGATCGTCTGGCGTCCTACCTGGATAAGGTGCACTTTTTAGAGGCTGCCAATGCCACTCTGGAGAAGCAGATCTGTGAGTACTTTGAGAAGAAGGACCCAATCTGCCAGAAGGACTACAGCTGCTACTTGAAAACCATTGACTGCCTTCAGGAAAAGGTAAAACTTGAAAGATTAAAGAGAATTAAGGGTGGATTTGTTTTTAATTATATTGCAGAAACTGAGTATGATGTCTAAATTATGTAACACATTTCAGCATTGTGTGTTGTAATACCCTTGGATTAAAAGTTTGCAGGGATTCCAAGCAACACAATGCAAACTTTTTATATAAGACATTTTTTTGTGAAAAACAGTATAAAATTATTGTTTAATAGCATCATTTATCTTTATATTTTTCTATGCCCATGCTTTTCATCATAGATTAAAGATGCTACAATCACCAATGGCAAAATCCTCCTCCGAATTGACAACTCCAAACTGGCTGCTGATGACTTCAGGATAAAGTAAGTTCTCTAAAGGCATTTTCACATTTACTTCTTTTAGAGGATTTGATTCAAAACAATTGTTAGAGTTTTACAAATGTTGTCATTAAAAAGATAGTTCACTACAAAATGAAAATCTTCTCATTATTTACTCTCCCTCAAGTGGTTCCAAAGTTCTGTGTTTCTTCTGTTGAACACAAAAAAAGATATTTTTAAGAAAGCTGAAAACCTTCAACCATTAAGATAGTTATGATGGTTGATAAAACAAATATTATCAGTCAATGGTTACAGATTTCCAACATTTTTCGAAATATCTTCTTTTGTGTTTAATAAAAAAGAAAATCATAAAGGTTTAAAACAAGTAAAGAGTGAGTAAACGATGACACAATGTAAAATGATAACCCAAATGTTTTTAAATTTTGCAAAATGTTTTGTAATATTTGTATACTTGTTAATAAGCAAACAGTAGAAGCATACTAATCAGTCCTTCTAAGATTTTTTATAATGACTGGTTTTGTGTTTTTGTCTCAAAACTTATGACATTATTTGCTTCAGTTCTTGTGTTTTGCTGTCAAAATACATAAAAATCTTGTAAATCTTTTTCGTTTTTGATCTAAAAAAAATTAGACTCACAAAATCCAATGACTGGCTAACACAGACAATGAAAAAGGCTTGGACCCTAATCCTTTAGATTTACCAATAGTTAAATGCACAGCTATACTTTGTTTGTATAGGTCAAAGTTAAGTTTCATCCTCTTTGGCCAGGTATGAGAATGAGCTGTCAATACATCAGTGTGTGAAAGCTGACATCGATAACCTGCGATGCATACTTGATAAGACATGCCTGGCAAAGGCCGACCTGGAGTTTCAAATCTGCGCTTTGGAAGAGGAACTGGTGTATTTGAAGAAAACTCACCAGGAGGTTGGTAGCTTTCCCTATAACAGAATAGCCTAAAATCTTTAAAATTGATACATTAAAGTAATAACCTAAGCGCAGTCCTCCAAAAGCCTTAATGCTTCAGCTATGTGTGTTTACAGGATGTGGCGGCTCTAATGTGTCAGTTGACAAACTCAAAGGTGTGTGTTGAAGTGGATGCCGCTCCTCAGAAAGACCTAAAAAAGGTTTTGGATGACATTCGTTGTTATTACGACACCATCATAGACAAACACTGCACAGAACAGGAGTGCTGGTTCAAAGAGAAGGTGAAACTTTGATATCTTTAACTCCTCTAATTATTGGCAGACTGCATATAGTGAAACACAGGCTTTGTTTCTCATGAGTTGCAACAGCTAATGTGTGTTTGTGACCCTCTTTAAGATGGCAGGCCTATGTAAAGATACTGCAATCAACACAGAGTGCCTGGAAACCTTCATGTCAAGTATCTCTGATTTACGACGCACTTTACAGAGTCTGGAGATCGAGCTACAGTCTCAAATCAGCCTGGTGAGAAAGAGAGAAAATACAGAATGTTATAAACAGATCCTTGTGAAAATATCATTTGTCTTCTGTAGCAATGGTTCCTGCAGCAAAGTTCCTTGATTATTATGCCAGAATGATGATATAGTTCCTATAGCCAGTTTTAGTATGTAACTACAGAAGAGTCTAACTTTAAATAGGAAAATTATCGAAAGTCTGTTAGAAGTTTTTGAGCGAGATGCTAATGGTCTAATCCGATATAATGATTTATGCTAAGCTAAGCTAAAAGTGCTCGTGCTACACCTGAAGATCAGCCGAATGGAGTAAAAATTTGTCTCTAATGAACTCTAAAATGAGCCTGTTTCCAAAAGTTGATAGTTATAGTTCACCAGTACAATTCCCTATTTTTTTACTCTCTTTTGTCTTAAATTCAAATGCATTTCTTATTTATTTTAAATGTATCACAATTTACATTTATATTAAACGCAATTAGTTGAACTCAACAGGGATTTTATTGACCCACTTAAGTGGAACTTACAGTAGATTCATCTTTACATGTAATTTCTTAACTACTTGTTCTAAATTTTATTAGAACCAGTTCACTATTACATATTAAAATATGTTTGTATATAAGTTTTTCAAATAATGAAATTGCAGTTTACCACTTAAAAGTGTATTTTAATCTGTCAAAGAACATTTTAAACATGCTAATGTATTTTAATATATCTGATTACAATGAATGTATGTTATTAAAAGCTTTAATATTTAATAATTACATTACCATATAAACAGTAATTTTGGTCTAATTTATTACAATCAAATAAAAAACATTCTAATTCAGTGAACAATGTTAATACCCAATAAAAGCATATTATTCAACAATTACAATTCAAACATTTGTTTTTTTTGTAATTCTGTTCAATGCATTTGTTTATTTATTTGTTTGTTTATTTATGTTAGCTATTTCTTTTGTTATTGCTTTATTATTTTGAAAGTATTTTGTACATATGTGAAGTAATACACAGCTGTAGATTAAGTACTTAAACCGTTTTAATTGTTTGGTATGAAAAAGTAGGAAATATTTATATATTTATATTTATCAGCTAAAATACTGGCCTCCAAATCAAAAGAGATACAAATACTGATAACCATATCGGTATTGGTATTGGTCAAAAATTCTATATCATTCATCCCTAGTAAATTTGTCCCTATTTTCTTTCTAACTGTTCCATCACTTAAACAGAAAGGAGCTCTGGAGGCTTCACTGCTGGAAACAGAGGCTCGGTACAGCACTATGCTAGCAGGCTATCAGAAACACATCAACACATATGAGGCAGAGCTCTGTCAGGTTCGCGCTGGCATTGAGCAGCAGGGCAGAGATTATGATGCCCTGCTGGACGTCAAGAGCCGCCTGGAGCAGGAGATCGCCACCTATAGGTGCCTGCTGGAAAATCAGGCCTCTCAGTGAGTTCTTTTTCTCATTTAGTTGAGTGTCACAGATAATGGGTTTTATGTTACATGATATTTTCCTGGTTTTACATGCATCTTTTTGTCTTTCTTTTCCAGGTGCTGAATTTAGGTCATCACGATCTGTCTCTCCCTCCTTCTCTTCCTCAGTCTAGATTACATAGAACATTCAAACACATTTACCCTCATATTTATATGGTTAAAATGCAGTTTTAAGACTTCCTTATCATTCTGACAGATTTGTGATGTGTGTTTCTTATTAAAAATCAGCTCCAATATTTTGCCGTCCGTTTCTTTTTTGTTTTGTTTGTTTACACTACTACATGCAAGTTTTGTGACACATTTAATATATTTTAGTTTTTATTTCTTCATATAGGTCATGTGTAAATAGTTAAATTTTTAAATGCAAGGAAATTTACAGTAATTTATGAGTACTGAAAGCCCCTGCTATAATTCTGGAGGCCTGTTGCACAAAAACAGTTTGGGTTTTTACCCTGGTAAGTTCAGGTTACGTTTGAGCAAACTCAGAGTTTTTTAACAAAGCTCAACTAGGTGAGTCGGTTTTGATCTGGTTTTGTTGCCATTGTAACTTATGCTACATGGCTAACCTGTTCCAGAGCAAGGTTTTTACTGGGTTAGATTTCAAACCCAAACTGGCCCAATAAGCTGTGGGTAAAGTGACATATGTGATATAATAAAATCTCAGTGTGTCTTTTTTTGCTCCAAATTATAGCCTTTTTACAATAAAAGCATTGAGTCAAAATTGTATTTAAAAAATGTAATAATTTTTAAAAGTAATCTTAATTATTTATGCTTTATATCATATATTAAAATAGTTTTGAATATTTCTTAATATTATAAACATCATTAAACTAGTTTTAACACTTAAATATTTACATATAAATAGTAAAAAGCTTTTAGAATGAGTCTTTTCTGAGATTTTTGTGAACCTACATTATTAACCCAGTCAGTTGACTGATTTGAGTTGATATAATATTATTTTCTTTTAGTAGCTTTCTGCATCTGCAGTGTTTATACACTGCAAAAAAATTATCTGTAAAATATCCTATTTTGTGATGTTTTTTTCCGTTTATCTCTTAATGTTTAACATTGAAAAGTTCAAAAAAGTGACTTTTATTAACATTATTAATAGTTTAAAGTGATATATTGTCTGGGTTGGTGTTGTATATTACGGTACAAAACCTATGGTTCATAAGCAATAAACATTTTCTGTTATATTACAGATTTATTTCTCAAGGTTATATATTATTTCTTACACATTATATGATTTCAAACGACTAAAATAAAAGTAACTTTGTTAAACTGTTGAGTTTAACAAATTTTCAACATCAAGTTGACACCTTGACAGAGCAGAAATCAACATCTCATAATGCAATTCTCAACCATAAATAATAGAAAACACTAGTCAATCACAAAGTACAGAAACTGTTAATTTATTATTTTACATCATTACACTTTGAATCGATTTACGGAGTTTAAAAATAAAATATCTAAAGTCTAGAATAAGTCACATTTTACCAATTTATATTTATTAATGTACTTAAAACAATAATCTCTACATCTTAATTTTTACTGTTAGAAAGATATTTCACAATAAATTCATGTGATTCATCTCTAAATCTTAATTTCTCTTTTTTACTGTTAGAAAGATCAAAAATACAAATGTAAAAGTCTGCGTCTCTCTGTGTCGCTCAGGCTGCACTGCAGTGTCTATTCTCAGGCGCGATCCCACTACTGATCGACACGGGGGATTTGACCTGCTCCGTCTCCGACCTGGGCCGGTTCACCCCTCCTTAGACGACCTGGTGGTCCCGAGCTCCCCCAGGAGCACCATACCGATACCGAACTTACTGCGGACACCCGATCGACATAGTCCACTGCAGTCCAGAAGCCCTGGGCTCAAGCGATCCGCAGCCTCAGCCTCCCAGTAGCTTGGATTACAGGCGCGCGCCACTGAACCCGGCGAGAACTGAGAGAATCAGAGCTGTGGAGAATCTAATCATCACAGCGACCTCTAGTGGAGGAAAACTAAATAATGAAGTAAAGTAGACTTTATTGGCTTTATGGCATTAGATAAAAATAAACTGCTGAATGGTCCAAAATGAAAAAAATATTATAGTGATTTGTAGTAAATACTTTAGTGTTTTTAACTATATAGTTTTATTATACTGTATAGTATAAACAGAATGTTGTGCTATATTTAAAAGCAAATGTCAAGTCAGCTTCACTGTCCATATAGGCTAGCTATTGAATTTGCTAGTATTTCTTTCATACTATGGAAGTCAGTGGCTATCAGTGTCCAACTCTCTTTAAAATATATATTTTTTTTTTAACAGAAAAAACTCATAATAGTTTGAAAAGGGATAGTTCAGCCAAAAATGAACACAATATTTTTTTTTTACTCACCCTCAGGTGGTTCCAAATCTTTATGTTTCTTTATTTTGTTGAACACTAAATAAGACATTTTGAAGAAAGTTAAAAACCTGAAATCATTGGGTCCAGAGTAGGAAAAACAAATACTATGAAAGTCAATGGTTACAGGTTTCCTGCTTCCTTCAAAATATCTTTTTTGTGTGTTCAACAGAAGAAAAAAGTCAAACAGGTTTGGAACAAGTAAAAGGTGAGAAAATGGGACAGAAATCTCAGTTTTGGTTTAACTATCATTTTAAAGGTGAGTATATGGGGGATTTTTGGGGAAATATCCTTTAATATGTTTTACTTATTAAAAAGTAAAAAAGTGTCATTTTTTCCACTTGAGCTACTGCCCGTCAAAATGTCTCCGCATGTCCCTGCTCTAGATACATGCACAAACACACACACAGACACACAAACAAGCAAGTTAAAGTTGTAGATTAATACATTTGTCTATTCCTTAAGTGCACACTTGTTTCCTTTGAAGTCAACTTTGCTCCAACATTCAGTTTTCCTGAAGCTCTCGCCGGGTTCAGTGGCGCACGCCTGTAATCCAAGCTACAGGGAGGCTGAAGCTGCGGATCGCTTGAGCTCAGGGCTTCTTATGGGCTGCAGTGGACTATGTCACATTGCTTAAAACACACAGGATGTACAGAAATATCTTTACAATTGAAAAAGGATTAAAATATTACAAAAATTATTATTTTCTACATAAATATAAAAACCACTACCTCCATGCCTTCTTCATCTCGGGGGGCTTTTTTCAGTTTATTCACGACAACTTGCTTTTGTATAATGTTATTATTATTAGTAGTAGTATTTATTATATGCATATTTATATTTGTTTTATTAAAAACAAGCTTAGATTTGTCCACCTGTCAGGTTTTGGACCATATGGGGCATAGGACGTGTGTTTGGATTGAACTTGGATTGAACTTTGACCACACTTCGTTATTATTATTCATTTATTAATTTTCTGGAAATTATAACTGAATTTAGAAATAGTTTTAAAACAAATCTTTGCGCTTAACAAATGAAATAATTATGTAGGCTTAATGGATGTCTTCAGTGAAATGTGCAACACTGTTTCCTTATCCACGTGTAGTGATAATTGGATTTATAACAAATATTAACATCAATATTTTGGTATTGATATTAATATTGATATTTTAGCCTCACATGAGGACACCAATTAATGTAGAAATAACAGATAAATAACTCCTTTAAACGGGGCACCAGACAGCTTCGACTGTCAAAATAATTAACAATTAAATATTGTTCATTGAAATATACAAATGTAAAGGTGTTTATTATCTGGCAAAATCTGAAGGATAATGAGGTCGTCTGACTTGTAGAGCCTTTTACTGTATTATCAACACAAGAAAGACACAATTGTAATAAATGTGTATTTATTAACAAAAGAGTAAACTAGGGTAACTAAAATTACTAAATGTACAATAAATGAAGTGCATAGTGTGGCAAGTGTATCAATGCAACGTCCCCATGGTCCCGGATCAACACCAGCTGTCACCTCGTTACAACAGATCAGCCGCAGCTGAACATCATCAGGGAACACAGATATAAGCAGAGCCCGGACAACAGACGATGAGCTACATTTCTTGTGAATGTCTCCGCCGCTAACTTCTGTGTTCTCTGTTTCCCCAGCGGACTCCACCAGCTGATTTGCAAACAACGCCTTACTCACCTGTACGGCCCCACTCTCCTTCCCCGGAGCACCAGCACTCTTTGCGACCTGAAGACAGCACCTGCACCCTGTCTGTATCACTCCTTCACATATTAATAAATCACCCTCCGGGGACAAGTGTGTTTCACGTACATCTGTGTCGGTGTTTTCCCTCTATCTCACCACAACTGGTGGAGAATGCGGGCAGATTAGAGTGGAAAAACATCGTTAAAAAAAAACCCCACACATCTCCGTTGAGAAACGCCATATTAACATCCGGGTTCCATTCTTACAGACAAGGCATCCGTTTTCTCTCTCTCTCTCTCTCTTGGCTGACACAGCCATGGAAGAGGTCATACGCCACCTGGCGGAACTATCCACTAGACAGCAGAAGATCTCAGAGTAACTCGCCGCCAGACAAGAGAGGCTGGAACATCAGCTCCTCCGGGTGGCCGAAAGAGTACCACTCCCGGAGACGAGGGTGAATGTGCACCAGCACGAAACGAAATTCAGCAACCTGGATGATATTGATGCGTATCTCCATACGTTTGAAGTTATCGTTGGAAGAGAGAAATGGCCAAAGGAATACTGAGCAAGGCTCCATTTCTGACCGGAGAGTCACAGCGTGCCTATTTTTCGTTGGAGGCGCCTCATAATGAGGATTATGTAATGTTAAAGAGAGATATTAGCCAGAGTGGGGCTCTCGGCAGTCAACGCAGCCCAGCAGTTTGCAGTATGGACATAAGATGAGAAAGCTCCGGTACGTACCCAGGCGGCCCAGCTATCCCGTCTCGGCCGACTGTGGCTCCTCGGGGGAGATCCCTCTGCCATCCAGGTCGCTGAGAGAGTCGTGATTGAACGATTACTGCAAGCCCTACCACGACGGCTTTGCGGACTCACCAGTATGAGGAACCCCGAGACTTTGGCCACCCTGGTGGAAGCGGTCGAGCTGGCCGAGGCTCACGTTGCTCAGGACGTTGGAGAGAGAGCGGCTCTGCCACCCCGGAGGGTGAACCAACCCTGGCGACCGGTGGAGGGTGCATCAAGACCAGTCAGCAGACCAGCGGTCCCCAGCCTGGTGGATGAGCCTATGCCTACTGAGCCCCAATCGCCAGCGACCCACGCCTGGTTAGCGGGGTGTGTGGTACATCGCACAATTTCCCCGGGAGCTCCATCCCAAAAGGTCTCCGTTGATGGGAAACCGATGACGGCCACCCTGGACACCGGAAGTGCCATCACGCTAGTGCATCCTGGGGAAATCCGATCCCGAGGAGAAAGCAAAGCCCGAATACCGATTACCTGTGTTCACAAGGACACCCGCTATGTACCAGCCCAGCAAGTGACCATCGCCGCTAAACCGGGCAGTTGGCCACTTGAAGTTGGAGTGGTTCCGGATCTCCCAGTGCCCCTCCTACTGGGACGTGATTAGCCAGGGTTCGAGGCACTGCTGACCGATCCCAGCACTCCAGGGGCACGGCCACGGAAGAAAACCACACCTCGGGCTTGGCGGGACCGCCAGCCAGCACTGTTGGCCACCGAGAGTGACAAAGGGGGTGAGTGTGCCGTTTCACCTAACCTCTACTATGATCTCTTCCAACAGATTACGGCAGGAGGCAGCTTTGGGAGAGCACAGCGGGAAGACCAGACATTACAGCACTGCTGGCTGCAGGTGAGAGCGGTAGATGGGAAGGAACGGCTCCCTGCACCTCACCCCCTCCCACACTTTATAATCCTCAATGGTCTGCTGTACTGTGTTGCAGAGAGGCGGGGGGAAAAGAAAACCCTGTTGGTGGTCCCCAAAGATAAAAGGGAGATGGTATTAGAGTTGGCACATACTCACCCAATGGCAGGGCATCTAGGAGCCGGAAACACAGTGAAGCGGATCCGAGATCGATTCCACTGGCCCGGGCTTGAAGGAGAGGTACGAAGATACTGCCAAGCCTGTGTCACCTGCCAACGGACCTCTCCCCAATGACCCCCCCCCCCCCAGCCCTCTGATCCCTCTCCCCATCATTGATGTGCCCTTTAACCGCATTGGTATGGACTTGATAGGCCACTGCCAAAGTCGGCCCGGGGACATGAACACATCCTGGTAATACTGGATTATGCCACCCGTTACCCCCGAAGCGATACCCCTGAGAAAAGCCACATCCTCGGCCATTGCGAAACAACTATTTCTGTTATCTAGCCGAGTGGGTATCCCAGCAGAAATACTGACTGACCAGGGCACCCCCTTCATGTCCCGGCTGATGACCGACCTCTGCCAGCTCCTAAAAGTCAAACAACTGAGAACATCTGTATACCACCCCCAGACCGACGGACTCGTTGAACGTTTTAACCAAACATTGAAACAGATGCTCCGCCGAGTCGTGGCAGAGGATGGGCGCGACTTGGACCTCATGATCCCATACGTATTGTTTGGCATCAGAAAAGTACCCCAGGCCTCCACAGGGTTCACTCCGTTTGAACTGCTATTCGGCCGACAGCCCCGTGGCCTGGGAACAGGAGCCAGCACCCCAGCGCTCAGTCATTGAGCACATACGGGACATGAGAGAACGCATAGAAAAAGTTATGCCCATTGTCCGAAACCATCTTCAGGAATCCCAGCACGCCCAGCAACGGCTATATAACCGGCCTGCTCAATCAAGAGAGTTCCAACCTGGGGACCGGGTGATGATCTTTATACCAACTACCACATCAAAGTTCCTAGCATCATGGAAGGGGCCATACACCGTGGTTGAAAGAGTTGGGCCGGTAAACTACCGTGTCCGTCAGCCGGGACGTAGACGTGAAGAACAGCTCTACCACATAAATCTGATGAAGCGCTGGATAGCTCCCCCTGGCCTCCTGGTGGCTTTTGCTGAAGATAACCCACCGGTAGTCCATATAGGAGAGCAACTCTCTGCTGCCCAGAAGGGGGAGCTCCAGGCCCTGGTGGGTCAGTTCCAGGATGTGTTCTGTGAAAAACCGGGCCGAACATCCATCACGCACCATGACAGCGGCCCTATCGAGTACCAGAAGCTCGCCGGCTGGCTATTAACGAGGAAATCGAAAAGATGTTAAAGTTGGGAGTAATCGAGCCATCGCATAGCCCCTGGTCCAGTCCTGTCATAATGGTACCGAAACCCGATGGCACCCTTCGTTTTTGCAATGACTTCAGGAAGCTCAACGAGATATCCAAGTTTGA
>CAIGQV010017532.1:20429365-20462723 GCA_903798115.1 Danio jaintianensis | reverse complement strand
GGGGGGGGGGATGTGGCGAGTGTATCAATGCACTGTCGCCATGGTCCCGGATCAACACCAGCTGTCACCTCGTTACAACAGATCAGCCGCAGCTGAACATCATCAGGGAACACCGATATAAGCAGAGCCCGGACAACAGACGATGAGCTACATTTCTTGTGAATGTCTCCGCCGCTAACTACTGTGTTCTCTGTTTCCCCAGCGGACTCCAGCAGCTGATTTGCAAACAACGCCTTACTCACCTGTACGGCCCCACTCTCCTTCCCCGGAGCACCAGCACTCTTCGCGGCCTGAAGACAGCACCTGCACCCTGTCTGTATCACTCCTTCACATGTTAATAAATCACCCTCCGGGGACAAGTGTGTTTCACGTACATCTGTGTCGGTGTTTTCCCTCTATCTCGCCACAATAGGCATGAGTCATGAAGGTGATTAAGTTGAGGATTGTGATCAATAACTCTGTTATCTTTTCAAAAGACAAGCTAGAGTCCGATAAGGTAAACCTTATTCTAAAATAACAAAGAACTGAGGAAGTTTTTGTTATTAATGAATATCAGTTATAAACATCTAATTAATTAAAATTTTATACTGAAACACACTATGCCAAGGTCTCTCTTAGAGGGTTGGAAAGTGATATATTTACGTTTCTGCCGTTGATGCAGTGGTTGGAAGAAGTTGCATCTTCTTGCAGGTCTTTAGGCATGGAACGAGTAGACTTAGCTCTCTTGAGTTTTGAGAAGAAGAAATCTGGAGATTCTGGAACACGCAGAACTGGAGATTTATGGAGGTAGTGGTTCTGATGTCGGGGACATGCCGACGTCTTTATCCTTGAAGGAAGAGTTCCTGGAAATCTGGGACACGCAGATTTCTGGAGGTGGTAGTCTTGAAGTGATGGTTTCAGACGCCTTGGAAAAAGCATTGTGAATCCTATTACCAAATCCTTGCTGGAACACACAGCAAAGTCCTTAAGTCTTTGAGCAATTCGGATAACTTTGGAGGTTCAGAGAATCCTTCTGTTTCACCTTGCAGACATTCAGTGGTTTAATGCTTACATCGAAAACCACACCACTACAACCTTGTGTATCAGGCCTTCCTTCTAATACCACTCTCTTCTTTCTGATATACCACTCTCTTCTTTATAACACTCTTCTTTAGGCAATGTTTTTATCCTTTCTCTGGAAGGCGGGATTGAAAAGAAGTCGCCTTTCAACTCCAGCATTGTGATTGGATGATCCTGTGAGTTGGTCACTGGAAGGTGTCATCAATAGTGTGACCGGCATTTGCATAGTCATAGTCCACAGATAAACTTATTATATTTAAGAGTCTTAAATATTTTCCTATGCATAATTCACTTTCCAAACCACATCTAATTTACCCAAGGCATTATTTCCAATATATAGAGTCTAAACATCACTATGTAATGTTGATCTTTACCTAAGCATTCATATATAAACATTAATAAGCAAAGTTTCATACAGTGGAGTATTTCAAGCAGTGCATATTAAATATATACATGATCATTTGAATCTAAAGGTATATGAAGTGAATTATTCCATTTTGTGTCTCTTTTGTGAAATGGAAGTATTGTGAATCATGTCTCTCTGTGTCTGAGACGGTGTAGATTAGAAAGAATGTTGATTGGATCAAGAAGTCATTTTGCAAGTTATGGGCTCTTAACACCTTTGTCCTTCAGATAAACAAAGGACAGATGGTTCTCCAACGTCTCCATTGCCATTGATAAGCTTAACTTAAGGGCCAAAGTTGTGCTAACTCTGCAGCATTTGTTTATATTGGAAATTAATTTCCACAAGTTAATTTCCACAAGTTCCTGACTTTACCGCTGATCACTACACACGAAAGAGAAAGTAAAGACCGATTGGAGGAGGCTCGTTCTTTATCCTCGCTGCATATGGTCTGTTTAACTGTTTTCTTACTAGTGAAGCGTTCAGTTTTTCCACTTACAAAGTCCGCCATGTAAATAGCAAATGCGCTATGCAACTGACTCTTAAAGGGAATGGGAGACTAGACTCTGATTGGTTTAATGCACGTTATGCTTAAAACACACCCATAACTCATTAAGAGAATAAGCTCAAGCCTGTTAGACCACGTGCAAACGACGCAGATTGTATTTTTCCATCCTTAAAATAGCAAAAGTGGATTCGGACACGCCTTTAATGCTTTTGCGCCCTGTGCTTTAGACTTTGCGCCTAGTTTACACGAGTTAAAAAAAGTTTACACATGAAATTGAGATGATTTCTGTAGTTTACAAATCAAATTTCTGAAGTCTACAAGTAAACTTTTAATTATTTGTAATTATTAATGCATAGTCATGTCATTCATCTGTAAATATTTATTTTTTAATGTTTTACTGTTAGAAAAACATTTTGCAGTAAAAAAATACAAATATAGAAGTCTGTGTCACTCAGGCTGCACTGCAGTGTCTATTCACAGGCGCAATCCCACTACTGATCAGCACAGGGGCTTTGACCTGCTCTGTTTCTGGACTGGGCCAGTTCACCCCTCCTTAAACGACCTGGTGGTCCCAAGCTCCCCCAGGAGCACCATATCGATACCAAATTTAGTGCGGCCACCAGATCGACATAGTCCACTGCAGCCCAGAATCTTGAGACACCCTGATCCGCAGCCTCAGCCTCAGCCTCCCAGTAGCTTGGATTACAGGCGCACGCCACTGAACCCGGCTGAGAGAACTGAGAGAATCAGAGCTGCGACCTCTAGTGGAGGAAAACTGAATGTTGGAGTAAAATTGACTTTATAGGCTTATGAAATATAATACAAAAATTATGTGGAGTAGACTGTACAGTTGGAAGACATCAGTTTTTTTACATTTCCACACAATATCTCAGTCATTACTGTTGTGTGCATTTTTTCCGTCTGCTAAAGTATGTAAATAATAATTAAAAAAATTAAAGTTTCAACAAATCAGAACAATTAAAGAGATAGTTCACACAAACATGTTAATTCATAATTTTCATAGTCATAATTTTTGCTGGTTTTCAGTTGGCATTTAAAACCTTTTCTTTATCTGATGAACTGTTGCCTATTTGACTAAATTTTTTGCTGTTAAATAACAAACAAAATTATTTAGTTATGGAAATATTGATATTATATGTATTATTCATTATATATTCATATAAAATCTATTTTTGCATAAATTATGACCTTATTGCTTTATACTTGTCTACTAGATGTGTGTTACTCTTTGTTTCTTTTTTATCCATTGCCATGCAATAAGCTATATACAATGAAGCTGAGTTGACAGTTGCCTTTAAATACAGCACAACATTCTGTTTATACTATATACGGTATAACAAACTTTACTATGTGGTTCAAAATATAGTATTTACTACAAAGTACTATAGCATTTTTTCACTTGGGACCATACTGCTGTTTATTTTTATCCAATAAAGTCAACTTTACTTCATCATTCAGTTTTTCTTCACTAGAGGCCGCTGATCCGATGATCAGATTCTTCACAGCTCTGATTATTATTTTATTTTACCTGTATATTAGCCTATATTAAAAGTTTCACCAAAAACAAAGGGCAAAAAACAGAACCTTATTTTGTGTTTCTTTGTTTTCTTTATTTCTGTGCCAGTAGTATAATTCATACAGCTAATTATGTATTGAATCATTTATTCAGAGATGGTTTACTTTCATTTTTATAGTTTGTTTTAAATAAAGAATAAATGTACGAAATACATTTATTATACAACTACTGATCAGCACGGGGGCTTTGACCTGCTAGTGGAGGAAAACTGAATAATGAAGTAAAGTTGACTGATGCCTTATGACATTGGATAAAAATAAAAAGCAGTATGGTCCCAAATGAAAAAAAAAAATACTATAGTAAATTGCAAATTGTTTTTAAACCATATAAAAGTTTATCATACTGCATATATTAGTATTTACAACTCTTTGTTAATAAATGCTACAGCATTCTGGAGTATTAACCATTAAATGATAAAATGTAATAAATACTGTACTTTAACAAATTGTTTCATGTGGGGTAGACCGAGAGTACAGTTGGAACACAAAAAAAATTGCAGTAATTACTGAGATATTGTGTGGCAATGTAAAAACAACAACAAATGTGTTTCAATTGTATAGTTTACTCCACATGATGTTTTATTCAATGCCATAAGGCCAACAAGTCAACTTTACTTCATCATTCAGTTTTCCTCCACTAGAGGTCACTGTGATGATCAGATTCTCCACAGCTCTGATTCTCTCCGCGCTCGCCGGGTTCAGTGGCGCGCGCCTGTAATCCAAGTTACTGGGAGGCTGAGGCTGCGGATCGCTTGAGCTCAGGGCTTCTGGGCTGCAGTGGACTATGTCGATCGGGCGTCCGCACTAAGTTCGGTATCGATATGGTGCTCCTGGGGGAGCTCGGGACCACCAGGTCGTCTAAGGAGGGGTGAACCGGCCCAGGTCGGAGACGGAGCAGGTCAAAGCCCCCGTGCCGATCAGTAGTGGGATCGTGCCTGTGAATAGACACTGCAGTGCAGCCTGAGCGACACAGACATTTACATTATTTATATATATATGTATATCATTCATTCATTCACTTTCTTTTCGGCTTAGTCCGATATATATATTATTTATTTATTTACTTTTTTAATAGAAATAGGCTAGTTAAAATGTGACTTATTCTAGACTTAAGATATTTTATTTGTAGCCTAAACTCCATAAATCATTTCAGATTCAAAGTTTAATTAACCTTTATTAAACTGTATTAAACTAAGTGAAGAAGGTCAAACAGTTACTGTACCGCCTCTGAAAGATATGTGATATTTCATTTAGAATTCATTGACTTATTTACATGACCGGATCATTGTTTTAAACTCTTAGATCTTACCTAAAAAGAGGCCAGTCTGACTTTTCTCAATAACAGTATACCTAATAAACAATATAAAGACATTATAAACAGATATATATATATATTTTTTTTTTTAAATAAATTATAACAACACATTGAGGTCTTATCAAGAGTAGCTAAACTCCCCAAAAATGCTGTGTTATTTAAACCAAGATTGGGTAAAATATGGACATTTGGAAATTTGGTTCTATAAATTTAATTATAAAAGGATTACATTTTAAATTCAATTGATAGGACCAATCTTAACCTATAAAGTTAACCAGCAGTTGGTTTGAATTCCAAAATTGGGTGGAAATAACCCAGCAATTTTTAGTGTATAGTGTTCTGTATGGCGAATATGGCCTGAATGTGAGTAAAAACAGCAAACATGCAGATGTCATCTTTAAATTGTCTTTTTGATGACACTGATAAGCCTACTACTTTTGATTTATCCGGTTTGCCAATCTCAGTGTCATTGTGTTTTATTTTCTGTTTCTATGACTGGATTTGTCAATTTGCCTCAGACTCAGTTGCTGGCAAATGAAACCTCTCAATTTGGCGAACAATTAAATGTTTAATTTTAAGCCATGGTGATTCAGAAAAAGCAATCTAATTAGCTACATGCACTTTGAAAGTCAAAAACATACAGGAAACTAAACTAAATGAACACTGTGGCTCTTATGAAATGAAGAAACATTACAACTATTGCAATTTATTACAGCTGAATTTAGGGTATGTGGAAAAAATGATAAAAACTGATTTTTATAAAACCTGCAGAAACAGAGCCATCTTCATTATAATAACTGGCAAATGTAAATTGTGTAGATTTGTATTTCAATTAATAAAATATATATATTTTAAATATATATTTTTATTTACATTGAATGTTCACAACTGCTGAAGATTCTTCATCAAGTCTCTTGTGGTCCTCAGAAAAATATAGGCCTGTATAAGTAAATAAAGACAGCTTAAAAATTTATGAAAATCTATTCATGGGCCGTAAAACACCCCCTATAGATTTAAAGTAATATTGCACACCAAAACAAAAGCACTGTCCCCATCCAGATGTTTTATTTCTGTTCTCTCGCTCAGTCAGTACGCGAAAGCGGTGACAAGACGTCCGAATCATTGTCGAGAATCGGTTCATTTAAACAGTTCATTTAAAAGAATCGGTTCAAAGCGGATTAAGCTAAATTTGCGTCATGACTTGGCAAATTACGTTTCAGCCACACATTGCTGTTAAATTTAATAGTATTGCAGTTCAGTTTCTTGCATGATTCAGCTCATAAAAAACAGAGTTATTTAGAACTTTTTTGCACTTAAATTATAGTGTAATAAAATGATGTATTTATCAACACACTTATGTAACATTTTATTAATGGTAAACAAAATTTTGCATTTGAAATCGACTTTCAAAGAAAGATCTGGAATTTTGTTTGAGGTCAAAATATTTCATGCTACGCTGATCAACAGAATAGTGACTTCAAGTTGTGAGAAGCTACAATGCTGGTAGACAATAGATGTAAACACCTGGAAAAAATTCACAGATTTTACTCCAAAACACTTTAGGTCACTTACTTATTGGTTCTTGGCTGATTATGAATCATACAAATCTTCAGTTCCATAAATCAGTGTTCATTTTATTGAAGAATAATTTTGTCATAGTTTTTTTTTTTTTTTTTTTACACAGCAATAGCAAAATTATATATTTTGGTAAATAAATGAAAAACTACATGAAAAAGCTGGGGCAATGGTTCTCATTCACGGTTTATCACACTTGATTGGACAACTAAATACACAAAATATGTTAAAGGTACAGTATTTTTATTTTTAATGGAAGTCAGTGGGTACCATCAACTGTCTGATTACCAACATTCTTTAAACGATATTCTTTTGTTACCCGAGAGTGAGTAACAGTACATTTTAATTTTGTGGAGAACGGTCCCTTTAAAATTTCTGTATTGAAGAGTATTTATGTCAACAGTTGGCTATGTCTTCAACATAAACAATGACAGAATATGGGGGATGTGTGTCAGCTGTTTACAGTGAGCATGTTAACCTGCACCTTTTTGTGTGATTAGGTGTTAACAAAAAGAAAAAGAGAAAATGTCTGTATTGCATGTTCAAACCTAATATGATTGATATTAACATCTTAACTGATTTTTTTCAGGAGTAAATTGGACATTTTAGAGACATATTTAATTAACGTATACAATGAAACTGTTGGAATTTAGTAGATTTAGTCGACTAAATTCTTATTATACTTAGTCAACTAAAACTTAAATAATTTAGATGACTAAAACAAAATTTTAGTCGGAAAACTAAATAAATCAGTCCAACTACTGAACGACTCCTTCGATCCGGATTGGTCTACGAATCATTTAGACAGGTTTTGCGAGCCACTTGAACCGATTCTCTGAAAAGCTCTGAATCCAAAGAACGATTCGGACGCGGTTAACCGAAGAGGGGGCGGGGCACGACGAGGACCATCTCCAGCGTTTTGTATGTTGTTTTTCATGAGTTGTCGGGTGTCTCTGTCAGTCATACGGCTAGCCCTACCCCGCAATCCGACTCCAATAGCGAAGCCCGTGTCTCCGACTCTCCGAGCGAGCATACTCCTAGTCCGTTTTAATTCGGTCTCCAGCGTATCGACATTATTCAGCATGCCCGAGCGGAGGCCCTTCGTGCGGTTGCCCACTGACGTTTACCCCGTCAACTACGGGCTGCGCCTCAAGCCCGACCTCGTCGACTTCACCTTCGAGGGCAAACTGGAGGCAGCCGTGGAGGTAATGTTGAACCCGATGCCCTGCAGCCCCTCTGCCCCCTCTGCTCTGGGCCCCGATGTCATGCCATGCTCGTGTTAAGCCTGTTTTTCTGCACTTTGCGTTTTTATAACTGCTGATACTGTGTTGTTGCTGCTAATCTAACGAGCTATCTGCTAGTTAACCAGAGAGCGACTTTACACTCTACGCCTCTCGCATTTACCTCTTCCAGCGTGTTCAAAATTGTTATTTAGGGTTAAATAATTCAACCTGGTGTCCTCGAAAGTCTGCCTCTCACTATAAAGGGAATTAAGCAGTTAGTTTGTTGTTGCCCCGCAAGCTAAAGCGCTAACTGGCGCCACACTGCTAACCACGTTAGCTTGCAGAGCTGCTGTCATAAAGCACGTAAATACACATATAAATGTCGCAATTTATCCTACTTCCAGGTGATAGTTTTCACGTACTCTGACCGAGACGGTGAATCAGCTGTGTCTACAAGCTCCTGAGTCACTCTCAGCCTGTCTTGACAGTTTACATGATACTTTGTAGCTTACTATAATCACAGTGTAGTGCCTGAGGAAACACTAAGTTGGGGGTAAAATAAAACACTTCCACGTTACAACGCGTCAAAATACGAGGTTCATAAAAACTTATAAAGACAATGCATTATTTTGATTATTAATTTAATGTTTGTGACTTATATGCATTATAAGTCAAATTTAGATACATTTCATTTGCCTAAAATGCAATCTAATTGGAAACATAATAATAGACACTCGTTTTTAATACTTAGTTAAGACATGAGATTCACATCAAATATAACATTATATGATACTTAAGTTATGTATTTGTATACGTTTCATACACACGTGTATGTATAAAGTATATATAATATGTATTTATGTAATATTTATGTGTGTGTGTGTGTGTGTGTGTGTATGTGTGCGTGCGTATACAGCTACACACAGTTTTCCTGAATTTATGCTTGTTTTACATTAACGTAATTTAAAAAAACACTTTTTTTTCTTACGACACTAATGACAATTATTTAAAATAAAAAATCTTCTCATTTGAAACTTTCTTACATAAAAAAGTGCCATGTACTCAGACTTTGTATTCATTTTAAGGCAACACAAAACCAGTGTTTTAACTTATGTTATGAAATCAATATTTATTGGAAAAACCTGATTTTCAATACAATCTCAACAAATGAAAATATGTATTATTCTGACCAATCCAATTGCTGTTTTCTGGTGGGGAAATTTTTTTGAAATGGTAAAAATTTGGAAGAAATGTTATCAGATTTTTTTAGAATTAAACAAATATTAACATTTTACTCAAACCCTATCTATTAAGTCCAGAAAACCCAGAGGAACTGAAAATTTCCTAATGGTCTCTTAGTTTTTCGGTGTGTGTGTGTGAGTGTGTGTAAAAATAACAATTAAGAGACCATTTGAATGTTCAGTTTATGTATGTATCTCTCTTTCTCTCTCTCTCTCTCTATAAATATATTTCTCTCACTCACACATACCCATATATATTTTGTTTTACACATCTTTATGAGTGCATCTTATCAGTACAATCACAGCAGTTGCTACTGGGTGAATTGCTGTGGTTGATCCTGTAAACAGGAATAAAAGATGGTCGAAGTAAATATGGGCCAGATGTGATGAAACTGAGGTCCGGCCCCTAGCATTGCCCTTTGCGTAAGATATTTTGTAGAGCCTTTTTATAGAGCGGCGGCTTCACACGTTCAGTCTTGTTGTACCATAATGTAATGCAGCACTGTTGTGAAAGTCGCCTTGCAGTTGATGTTGTCTAGATGCCAAGACTTATTAGAGCATGAGCTGAACTACATCTCCCACAATGCCATGCACATTATTAGCATCATTCCTGGAAAGATGTAGAAACGGCTTTAAAATAGTGCTCTGCTCTTAGCCAGTGCGTTCATCGCATCCAAGTCACATCCAGCTTCAACAAGCCACATGTGCTCTCTAAATCTTCACCTTGGCAAGTTCAAGCCTCTAAACACAATGGGCTCATTATGTAGGATCCAGCTTACCGTAAATGAAGTGTGCTGATAGTCTGGTTGAGGAATAATTAAAATGCTAGGTTTACTGACTCTGGGATGTATTGTTCTTTTCCGCCTGTGAAAACCAGCCTTATGAGAGGCGAGGGGAGAGCCTGAAAGCTATTGATCGTCCCGGGAAAGTTTCACTTCAGCATTATGCAATAAATGCAGTCTTAAACAGCCTATTGCCACATAAGAGGCCATGCAAACTGTTGTTCTTTTTATTCATAATCTGATTACATATGCACACGTCAGAATTTCATAGCAGCAGGAGATGGCTGTTGAGCCTCAGCAAAGCTGCAAGGATATTCAGACGGTGCTTTTTTCCATGCACATAGTATTTGCTCATACTCGTGGAGATTTCATACAACAAAACAGGAAGAGGGAAATTTTATGCACTGTGATATGAGCGAAGATGAAACCGCTGAAGTGGACAATCCCAACACAAGGTCACTTGCGTCACAAACACACAGGGTTTGACTTGGGCGGCATTCACAATTTGTGGTTGTTACATTATTATAAGAAACATGATTACTGTGTTAAGCTAATGTTATTTATTCCCGTCATTTCAGTGCTGTATTTTCAGCAGCCATTATTTCAGCCTTCGTTGACTTATTAATTTATGGCTGTTCTGCTTAAAGGTAGTTCACCCAAAAATAAAAATTAATTTACGTGCACTTTACTTGTTCCAAACCTATTTGAGTTTCTTTCTTTTGTTGAACGCAAAAGAAGATATTTAGAAAAATGCTAGTAGCTGGCACTCCATAGTATTTTTTTCATACTATGGAAACTGATATTTCCCAGCAACCAGCATTCTTCCAAATATCTTTGTTTGTGTTCAACAGAAGAAACTTTAAAACCACATGAGGGAGGATAAAAGTAAATTTGTGGGTGAACTATCCCTTTAATATTTACCCCCATTCGTTTAAAATGGAAACTTTTGTAAGATTTTAAAGTTTTATTGTCGCTTTTGATCAATTGAAATGTGTCTTTACTGAATGAAAAAAAAAAAAATCATATATTTATATATATATATATATGTATGTATGTATAACTCACTGACCCTAAACTTTAAAACAGCAATGCATTTCACCTTTCTTTTCTACTTCAGAGAAAGAGCTTGGATTAGGCTTTTACAGAACCAGGAAAAAATGTTCCTTCAGTGATTGTAAACTTTTTTCCTGCAGCTCTATTGTATGTAGGTGACGTGAGATTGTTCAATTTTTATGGCCGTTATCTGATACAGTGTGAAACAAAGGAAGGTTTACAAAGCTTGCAAAAGGCAATGAAGTGTTACTAGAAAGGAAATCGCACACCAAATACTAAAAACTAGGGATCATGAAACAACTGGAACCATATAAACATTAAATCTGAACTGTATGTCATTGTTCTTGACAGGTTACACAAGGGACAAACCAGATTGTGATGAACTGTGCTGATATAGACATAATTACTGCTTCTTTCGTGCCTGATGGGGGGGAAGGTGAGTGCCAAACTCTGAAAAACCAACCGTAATCCACATTAGTAATGTATTTGCTCGACTTTTGCCTGATTGCAGGTTCGACCTGCATTAAATGCTTTATAGTCTGTTTTATTTTTAGGATTAACTGTGCTCATTTTCTCTCCGTCCATTTAGAAATTAACGCTACAGGATTTAACTATCAGAACGAGGATGAGAAGGTGACCCTATGTTTTCCCAGCACTCTGCAAAAAGGTACTCAACTGTGACCTGCAAGACTCATGTGAACAATCTCAGTGTAATTAGTTGCTAGAGTCAGTTTATTGTCGCATGAACAATTCAACAGCTTCCTGTCGATAGACAAATGGCAGTCTGTGTTATGTGTCTTTTTTTAAAAAAAAAAGCTTCTTGTTTTTCAGGGTCGGGATCATTGAAAATAGACTTTGTCGGAGAGCTGAATGACAAAATGAAAGGCTTCTATAGGAGTAAATACTCAGCCTCTTCGGGTGAAGTTCGCTACGCTGCCGTCACACAGTTTGAGGTAAACTCATATCAGGGTACGCGGTTTCTTCATTTGTTTGCTCACTTACTTTCTCTGTTTACTTTAGCTCTGTCATTAGTCTCGCTTTTTGTACTCAATCACTTATTCTCCTCTGAGATCTCGACTCGTTGTCGATAAAAAAGGGAGTTTATGCAGTCAATCAACATATGCTTTTATCTAAAGCAACTTACAGATGAGGGAAAACAAGCAATTTATTATACTGGAGCTAATAATGGAGACCTGTGGAAGTGAATTTGTGAATAGTAGAGAAAGCCCTTTTTTACATACTGTGCTATCTGGGATATTATAATACGTGTGTGATATTACAGATCTACTAAAATAGTCTTATTTGATTGCTCAGTTGATAGATGTGAATGTGGCATTTAGACTTTTAACTTTGATAATTAGCTTTGGTTGAAGTTACTACACCAAGACAGCATTTAGTTATTAGTAAAAAAAAAAACAAGATATTATTACATTGTAAGTAGACTGTTTTCTGACAGATTTATTAATTTTTTTAATCCTAAAGCGCAGGGTTTTAAAAAAAGTCTTAATGTCTTAAATTTCAAAAACTACATTTTAAAACTACATTTATCTTAAATTCACTGAAATATTGTGTTGTAGGTCTTAAATCATTTAAAATAAGTCTTAATTCTCCTATGTCCATGTAAAGCTACCCAGTCGGGCAAATACCCATCCAATCATTAACAATCCATCTCAATAAAACTTTTAACAAAACTCTATATGTAATTCTATTTACCAGTATGATTTAATTATCTACCTTATAATAGCATTTGTTTAAAAGCTCTCCATGCATTTATAGACCATATATGGTGAGGACACTGACCTGGACAGATATGCATACATTTAGCTTATTATAGTTTTTAAAGCATTTTAAACAGATAAATGTATGTTGAAATATTTATGTACGCAACTAGGGTTTTGACACATTATTTAAAATATGTGGCTAAAAAATAACTAATTAGATTTCTTTTAATGGGCCAAGTAAAAATTGTGTTTAGTCCTGTATAAGTCTAAAATTTCCCTCATAATGGTCTTTAAAAGGTCCTAAAATTGACTTTGTGAAACCTGCGGAAACCCTGTGTGATTTTTAGTAATTGAGTTTTTTCAGCCATTATTTCAGCATTGAGTGTGTTATTAAAGAGACAGTTCAACCAAACAATGAATTATTTACAATTTAATTTATTTTCTTTCTTCTGTTGAACATAAAAAGGAAGATTCACAGAAGAATGTTGGGAAAAAAACAGACATTGACATCAATAGTATTTTTTGTCTCTACTATGGGTGTCAATGGCTGCTTTTTCCCCAACATTCTTACGAGTTCAATAGAAGAAAGAAATTCATAACAGTTTAGAACCACTTGAGTGTGAGGAAATGGTGAGGAAAGTTTCATTTTTGGGTGAACTGTCCATTTAATTTATAGCTGTTTGTTTGAAATTGAAATCTTTTGTTTTGTAACATCAACCTTTGTACTGTTCCCCTTGATCAAATTAATGTGTCTTTACTGAATTAAAAGTATTAATTTGTTTTTAAAAAAACTGGCTGACCTATGCAAATTATTATAAGCTATTTACGTATTAAGAAAAACAGGTCATGTATTATGCGAAACTTTTAGTGGAGTCAAGCAGAAGTACATTTCTTAATAGAGAAGAGACAGAACCTTTTTAAGACAGTGGCATATAAAGTGCTATCTTGACTATAGTAATGCATGTGCTATAATATAAATCCACTAAAAAGGTCATTATTTAGGTATTTATGCTTTTTCCATAGATTTGAATGAGTTAAAGTTAAGTTAATCAGGGCTCAATGATAAGGAAGTCCTGCTGGCCCAGAGCCAGAATGAGAGAGTTGATGGAAAAGTAATTTGCCCTTTTAGTTTAGTGCTGCATTGCCACTGAAAAATGTACATGCATTGATCTTGCACATCCATTTTTATGCCTTGCCAAGCTTAAATGTTTGATTTTTCGCTGATGTAATCTACATGTTGTTGTGCATTTTGTTGATAATCTTTTCTAGTTGACCAACATAGATGAGGGTTTTTCGAAATTGCGAGAAAAGAAAAGACTAGTGCTATAATTTTGTTGTGTGTGTGTGCGCGCAATAAACTACAATAGATAACTAATATTTTGAACATTTTTGTAGCAAAATTGTAGCACTTTTTTGTCTCTAGCCCAGTGAAAATATTTGTAATGTTTTTAATGTTTTGCATAATATGCCATATTTTTGGATTTAAATTACTGTGAAATGAAGGTTTGTAGATGTAGCAAAAATGTTTAGCAAATTTAATGCATAACTTTCAGCTAAAATCTATTGCACTGTGCATGCTATCATTTTTCAAATAAATGTGTGCTATTTATCAATTTATATTATGTCTAAATTTATAGTATGTTACAAATTATTTTTTTTTTTATAAAAAATGGTTAGTGACATTTCTTATGAATAAAAAAAAAATCTATATTTATAATATATATTTATATATTAAAAATATCTATTTTTAATCAAGTAAAAGTATATATATTTTAAAAAAAATTATGTCCTCACAGCTGGCCTGGAGAAACAAAAAGTCTGAATTGGATGCGTTTGACTGTCTATAGTTTCTGATGCCATGCAAAAATCCCTGCATGTGTCTGAATCATTGCAGCTACAGTAACCCTGACTTTTCTCTCTCTCTCTCTCTCTCTCTCTCTCTCTCTCTCTCTCTCTCTCTCTCTCTCTCTCACTCTCTCTCTCTCTCTCTCTCTCTCTCTCTCTCTCTCTCTCTCTCTCTCTCTCTCTCTCTCTCTCTCTCTGTCTCTCTGTCTCTCTCTCTCCATCTCTCTGACTGTCTCTCACCTGCTCCAGGCCACCGATGCACGTCGAGCTTTCCCTTGCTGGGATGAACCAGCTATCAAAGCCACTTTTGACATCACCCTCATCGTCCCAAAGGACAGAGTAGCCTTGTCGAATATGGTATGTGTCAGTTTTTTTCTTTTTTTTTATGGTCCTTCCCTTAGGAAGCAAATGTCCCAAAATGGCTTGATTCGCATTACTGTCAGATGTGTGCATTATCTAACAAAGACCCAGAGGTGCTGTTTCGCCTCTAGCTGATGTCCATTCTCTGAATCATGACACTTTTTCACCCTGTGATGTGTGCCAGTTGCATTTCTTTTGCAGAGATTTTGTACTATTCATCTAATATGCTGTAGTGCTGGCCTTTTAATTCATAAGATAGAAGATCAAATCTAATTATAAAATGGTTGTTTGGTCACTTTGCATGTCAGTCAAACCTTTCTTTCCACAGTGTGGCCAGAATAATGTTCAATTTGAACTAGACACTGATTTTAGTTTGACATAAAAGGGATAGTTCATTTTTGGGAAGATTATTTGAATCCTAATGTGTGTTACTGTTTTCTTTTCTTTGAAGAATGTTGTTGATCGAAAGCCATATGCAGAGGATCAGAGTCTGGTGGAAGTGAAGTTTGCCACTACACCCATCATGTCCACCTACCTTGTGGCATTTGTCATTGGCGAGTATGACTTTGTGGAGAGCCAGTCGTCAGATGGTGTGACAGTCCGTGTCTACACTCCTGTTGGAAAGGCAGAGCAAGGGAAATTTGCACTAGAGGTATGGCAACTACAGTCTGTGAAACCTATGATATTTTAAAATCAGTTTTTATTTCCAAACATCTGATTTAAAATGAAAAAGATGCACCACCGTTGAAAAGTTTGGGGCCAGTACAATTCAATTGAGAATTTATAATCATTTAGATAATAAAAACGTATTCTTTTCAGAATGTTTGCATTGAATTGTTCTAAAAAGATCATTTTAAATTGACTGGTGTTCTTTTGAAACTTAAATTCTACCAAAGGCACAAATATGTAGAGTAAACAAATTATGCTGCGCAACTGATGATTTTTATTATAGTTTTTACAAATGTCACCAAAAATACTTGGTTTAAGGCAACTGCTATTGAACTGCTTTTCTAGACATCTGTTTATAACAATCAAATGCAGATTACTAGGTTTTCAAAACACTCAAACCTAGAGCTGCATGAGTAATTAAAATAAAATTGGGATCGTGGTTCAGCAAAAGCTGAGATTCTCATGCACATCTTGCAGGGAAACACTGCTCAGTGATCAGTAGTAAATCTGTAGAAAATTACATTAGGTTAATCACCCAGCCCTACTTTAACAGTGGTTTTGGTACAGATTAAACCAAAAAAACAGTGCTAACCATTGCTAACTAACCATAGTTTAACCATTGTATTTGTATGAATTCTGTGGTTATACAAATGGTAATCAATACTTACTTTTATATATATATATATAGCACAATATAACAACAGATGTATAGACCATTGTGCTGTACACAAATAGTATAAAAAGGAATAAAACAACATACAATACATAAAACATTAAACATATAAAAGAAAACGGCAAGCTCAAATAACTCGGGCATTTGAAAGCCTTTTCTAAAAGGTGAAGTTTCAGTTTCCCCTTGAACATGGGTTCTGTAGAGATTATTCTAATAGAAAGAGGTAGACCGTTCCACGATTTGGGGGCCACAATGGAAAAAGCCCGGTCTCCCTTTTTCTATTCTAAAACATACCAGCAACCAGTGCAGAGAGAGTAAGACGGGGGTAATGTGCTTAAATTTACGAGTGCTAGTAAGAAGTCTAGCAGCTGCGTTTTGGACCACTTGTAGGTGATTTATATAGGATTGACCAATACCTATATTAATTGAGTTGCAGTAGTCCAGACGTGAAGATAAAAAATGCATGCATTACTCTCTCGATTTCAGCTGGGGTTAAAAAGCCTTTGATTTTGGCCAGTAATGTCAACTGAAAAAAAGCATAATTTAACTACTGCATTAACCTGCTTATCAAATAGGAGGGCAGAGCCAAAGACAATACCTGAGTTTTTTTTTTTTTTTACTATTTTTAATATGAAAAACAATCACAATTACCACACTTTTACTATAATTGGTTAATTTTTGTAGGTGGCCATCTTCACTGCTCAACAATATACATCTGGTGTCTAACTAAACAAGCTATTATTTGTTGATAAATATTGAGATAAATTAGTAAATGTTCTGTTTTTTTCGATAAATCAAATGTTTATAGGTTATGTTAATCCTGTTTACTTAAGCAGGTTTTCAGAACTGGACAGCGACAGTTTCGTTCAGCTAGCAAACCCTTAAAGCTAACAATCGCCATTGATTCTCCATGACTATACTCTTATAATATCAGTCATTAACCCATGTGACCATGAGGGAATTGCTCATCTCTCACATCACAAAACAAAGTTTGAAATGTTTGTTGAGCATTAAATTAGCATTTTAGAATGATTTCTGAAAATGGCTACTGACAATTTAGCTTAACCGCAGCAGGAATTAATAGTTTTGAATGCTTTAAAATAGGAAACATTTAATTTAAATGATTTTGATTACATGAATGCAACATTGGGTAGCATTAAAAAAATCAATCACTTTTCAATAGTATGAAAATGGTTTTAGAAATATTTTTATTCATAATATTTAAATAGCTATTAATGTCGTATGGTAAACTGACCATTCTTGTTTTTATCCATAATTAATAATATCTAATATTGAAACTATGTGGTTGGTACTTGTTTACCTGGTCCAAATAAATGCAAATTAATTTAATTAATTAATTAATCTTTAAATTAAAGAGTTTTAAATGCTTGATCACAACATTATAATGTATAGCAAAAGGTAGATAATGATGCAATAAGTTTTTGACATTGATTAACCTGTAAAAAAAAAAAAACGTTTCTTTTTTTTTCAGGTTGCCACAAAGACCCTTCCGTTCTACAAAGATTATTTCAGTGTTCCTTATCCGTTGCCTAAAATTGATCTAATTGCTATTGCTGATTTTGCTGCTGGTTGGTGTCATTTTCATTAAACATCTCTCAGAATTTAAAATGTTGTCTAATATGCTTGGCTGTTTTAACTTTTGTGCTCTTGTGTCCTGTAGGTGCCATGGAAAACTGGGGCCTTGTTACTTACAGGTAAGTTTTAAATGAAGCAATTCACTTGCAAACCCTAGACTTCATAAGTAATCATGGAAAAACAGAACCTTCCCACCAAGCAATTTTGTGTTTAATAGACATCTAATAGACATATACACTGACGGCTTGGCTAAAACAAGGCTAAATTTGGGCTGTCAGAAAAATCCCCAAAAGATGTCTAAGAATTGCCCAAAACTAGATTAGTAATCAAATAAACAGTTTAGACAAACTTAACATGTGTAGTCATTTATTCCTGTCTATTAGATTTTCTCTGATAGCCCAAATTTAGCCTTGTTTTAGCGAAGCTATCTATGTTTAGATGTCTATTAGACATCTATTAGACTTATTTTAAACACAAAATATGCTTGCTGGGTTGTGTTTTTTTGCAAGCAAGCAGCTATTCAGGAGTGCTTCATTAATTTTTCATCTGTCTTGGTAGCATGTTAATCCCCAGCATACCTTAACAGTATGAGCCACATTATGTTCTGTGTTCTGTAGTCATGCATTTTTTATTCACTGCTTTTATAATTTTGCATTTGTCTTCTCATAGGGAGACAGCACTGCTGATTGACCCAAAGAATTCGTGTGCATCGTCCCGCCAGTGGGTCGCTCTTGTAGTCGGTCATGAACTGGCACATCAGTGGTTCGGGAACCTAGTTACCATGGTGAGTGCGTTGAGATGTTAAGTGTGGTTGGTAGTTGTTGTAGCTGAATGATTAATCCAAATGAATGCCAAAATCATGAAATGGTTCAGTGCAAATAACTAAAAAGTATGTGTGTGTGTGTGTCTAAAGTGGTAGTTCACCCAAAACTGAAAATTCTGTCATCATTTACTCATGCTCTATTTGGACTCCAAACTGGTTTCAGTTTCTTTTTTTCTGTTGAACACAATGGAAGGATATACTGAAGAGTGTTCAAAAAAACTGCCATTAACTTCCATAGTATTTTTTTGTTCCTACTATGGATGTCAATGGCTATGTTTTCCAACATTCTTTATAATATCTTCTTTTGTGTTCAACAGAAAAAATAAACTCAACCGGTTTGGAACAAACAGAAGAAAGAAATTCATAACTGTTTAGAACCACTTGAGTGTGGGTAAATGGTGAGGATTTTTTTTGTGAACTGTCCCTTTAAGAGTGAATTGCAGCACTGTGTTTTTGCATGTGTGCAGCTTATTACCTGCTGGTTTCAGTGTTTCAGATCAGCACTGTTCACTCTAAATGCTGCTCTGTGTAAACTTATTTCTCCATTTACTAAGCTTAATGTACTTCTGCATTTTCAGAGCAGGTGTTTCTCTCACATAGATTTGCAGCTAACAATAGATGTGTATGAGAAAATGTATGCTTAAAAAGACCCCACTTGTACTTAAAAGAAAACAACAACAATGTGTGTGTGTGTGCGTGTGTGTGTGTGTGTGTGTGTGTGTGTGTGTGTGTGTGTGTGTGTGTTTTATGAAATTTAAAGTATAAAAAGTTCTTCAGTATCTTAAAAATACAATTTGTGTATGAATGCTGTGTATTTACAAATTTGTAATTTACAAATTTGTAATTTACAAATTATGTAATTGCACAATTTCCACTACTGTTAATAAATGATAGTAAATTATAGTATATGTAGAGTGCAGATTAAAGTAACTTTATGAATAATTAATCAGTACAGTTTGAAACAGAAATTTGTGTTTATTACAAATTGCTTCTACAAGAAACAAGTGTCTGCTTGTTTCCCTTCATTAAACAAAATATTTTTTGATTTCCTTTTGATTTCAAAGCCATAAGAAAATTCTCTCTCCATCCATTAAATGTCTTTTCACCAAAAACCCTGGCAATCATGTCAAAACTTTCAGGAAATCAATAAATAAATCTATATAAATTGAGCTGCTAATTCCTAGTCCTCTATAGTGACACGATCGCATTATGATGGACAGATTTAATAGTTGTATTTACATATAAACTTTAATGAGCGAACAATGTCAAAATTTGGTCATGCAAACTTGCTTGATGCTGGAGAATCAGTGAGATTTATTTTTGTCTCATGTATTAATAAAGAAATATATAATATTATTATTATTTTCTAGCCGTTGTGATATAAAGTTGAAGTCAAAATTATTAACCGTTCTGTTTTAGTTTTTATTTTTTCAAATATTTCCCAAGTGCTGTTTAACAGTGATATTTTTTAAACATTTTACACAATAACATGTTAAAAAGAATAGTTTTAATAACTAATTTCTAATAACTAATTTATTTTGTCTTTGCCATTATGACCGTACATAATATTTTACTAGTTATTTTGGAAGATAATAGTATTCAGCTTAAAGTGCAATTTAAAGACTTAACTAGGTTTATCGGAGTAAAGTTTGGATGGTTTGTTCTGTAGCCAATCGAAAACAAGTATTTTCTTAAATGGGCTAATAATATTGACCTTAAAATGATTTATTCAAGTCAAACTAAAAGAAATAAGGCTTTCTCTAGAAGAACAAAGTATTATTAATTCCTTTGCTCTATTAAGCATAACTAAAAGAAAAGAATAAAAATTTCACATTAGGGCAAATAATTTTGCTTTCAACTTTATATTCCATACTTTCATACATGATCACAAATGTAGGGCCAAATGGGAAGCTGTGTAAGCAAGCACAGCAAACCTGGATTTAAAAAAAATCTTTTTTCTTCTTCATGCAGCTTTAGTTACAGTTGCATATGAATATAACTGTTATTTTGTGTGCTGAGAAAATCTCTCTTTCTCTCTCTCTCTCTCTCTCTGCAGGAATGGTGGACCCATTTATGGCTTAATGAAGGCTTTGCATCTTGGATCGAGTACCTCTGTGTGGACCACTGTTTCCCCGAATACGACATCTGGACCCAGTTTGTATCTGCTGATTACACCAGGGCTCTGGACCTGGATGCGTTAGATAACAGCCACCCTATTGAGGTCCGCAAGAGATGAGTATATCTCTCCCAGTGTGTGTCTCTGCTGTTTGTTGCTTTTAAATGTTTGTCCGGATAGCGGGGCATTTTTTCGTTTGTTTGTAAGTCTCTTTGTCCACTTAGCCATATCACTTACAGCATTTAAATTCCAGACCCAGATTTAGCCTGATGAAATATTGATCTCTGAGTCCTGTTTCAGTGTGTGTGTGCGTTTTAAATTGTAGGTTGATGTCGGACACCCTTCTGAAGTGGATGAAATATTCGATGCCATATCATACAGCAAAGGGGCCTCTGTGATTCGCATGCTGCATAACTACATTGGCGATGAGGTGAGAGGTCACACTTTCAGCCGCCCCGCAGTGTAAATCTGTCAGACAGGTGGTCAATTTGAGTCCCCAAGGCATATATGTGAAAGGACATGTTGTTCATTTGTCTGTTAGCTGGAGCGTTTATAATCTTACGGGTGACTTAATTATCTGTTGCAACCAGCATTCAAGCCTTCATTAAAGCAGACCTATTATGTTATTCTTACAATATGCAGTAAATTCCTATAGGACTAGTTTTACTGAGGGACATTACAGAAATTTCTGTTTCCAGAGCAAATGACCTACTGTTCTTCAGCAAACTCGGCTGAAGTCACTAATAATGGATGTAGATGTTTTTGCGAAGAAATAATTACATAAACCGTTAAGACTTTAATATCTGCAGTCATTTACATAGCTTGAAAATTATTTAAGTTAAAACATATTTATTTCATTGAGTTATTACAAGAAGTTCTATTAAAGCATCATGTAAAAATTTTGATAAATGTATACTGTTTTTTGTATCTGGGGGAGGTCAATTCAGCCTCTCTCCGGTCCCCGGGGCTCTGTGCTGGTTGTGGAAATTCCAAATTGACCCAACACCAAAGATTTCAATTGTCTAAGGAGCCATTCACATATCGCGTCTTTTGCACGCACAAGTTCATTATTTCCAATGGAGGCGCGTGGCTTGTATGCACATATTTGGAGCGACGTGATGCACTTACACTTTCCAGGCACACCTAGTTGAAAACATCTCAACTTTTCAGAATGCTGCAAGCTCAAATGCGAGTTCAAATGCGCTGCGAGTTAAGAAAATACATGCACATAGAAAAACATTAACAAATTGAGAAAACATCTTCATTAATATGACAACACACTCACATGCAAATTCTCGCAACACGCTGGATTGCAACGGAAATGTGTCAGGGAGCACCAGAAAGTGACAAATCCAATTCCTGTTTTTAAGCCAGTGGTTCGTTTAACTTAAATTGTGCAATTTGTCATATTATTAGGGCTAAAAATATAAAAACAATAAGAAAAATAAACTAAAAACTCACCTCTTTAGATCTCCGACAACACAGCTGACTCTAAACAGGAAGTAGCTTGGTTCGTCATTTTGTTGTGGTCTGTGCTGTTTTGTATTTGCAGGTGTTGTGAGAATTTACGTGCGTGCTGTAAAACTGATGAAGATGTTTTCTCAATTTCTTAGTGTCTTTCTATTTACATGTGTTTTCTTAACTTGAAGAGTGTTTGAGCACTCTTGGCCACCGTACAAAGCTCATATACAGCTGGGAACAAAAGTTCTAAATGTTTTTTTCAAGTTTTTCATGTTTGCATAATATTTCTAAAGGAGCTTTTGACATGGCATTAAACCAGATTGAATGCCATGTTTTCAGACAGACTTAAACAGAGTGTAAAAATCTTGATGGTTCTCTGGGTCTTCTATCAAATCTGATCTTCATTTTGTATTTTCTATTGGATTCAAGTCAGGTGATTGGCTGGACCATTCTACAGCTTGATTTTCTTTTTCTGAAAGCATTTAAGGGTTTCCTTGACTGCGTTTTGGATCATTGTCTTGCTGAAATGTCCACCCTAGTTTCATCTTCATCATCCTGATAATGTAGATGTTGGACTGAAGCAGCTAATATTAATTTACGCTGACAAAGAGCAGAGGGTTGCTGAAGAACTACTGAGAGATTTCAGCTGCTGTCTGAGCTTTCACTGCCTTTCTACACCTCCCTTTCTTCATGTTTTTAACACTTTTTCCCTGTGCATTTCATTTTATTACACATAACTTAATTTGTAAACTAATTAGATTTGTTTTCTTTGCATATATGGATTTCTTTGGTTGTTACCAACATCAGGGGAAAATTTCAAGTCAACAGCACCTTTAGAAAGATGTTGTTCAATACAAATTTTCCCCGCTGTACATAGCTGTTGGTTATGTCTGTGAGCATAAACAGTTGAAAACATGATTTTTATTTTAGATCTGTGTATTAGTACCTACATCATATACATTGCATACTGCTGTATGGTATGCTAATATGAATCAAACTACAGAATAGCAGAAAGTCAAGGCTTTTGATGTCAGAGTAAGAGTAAATCTGAAACCGCATATTTCCAGAGATGTTCTGATTTATGGGGATTAATTAAAAAGGGAGTTGATGGATTTTATTATAGGCTGGTTGTTTGCACACACACTGTGGGCACACTTCACCATTCAAAAGTGAATTTTCCACAGAAGGTTCCCTTTAATACTGACCTACTTAAAGATTAATTTATGTTTAAGGTAATCTTAAGAGCTTTGGTTTTGATTGTTTTTCTGATTGAGTAATCTTTTCTTTTTCTAGGATTTTAGAAAGGGAATGAATGCTTACCTTTTAAAGTTTCAGCACAAAAATGCATCTACTGGTAAGTTAACGTCACTATCTTTGCATAGATTAAACTTTGACCCTCTAATAATTGATGAGTGAACAGACTAATGACCATGTCAGCACAAATCAGGACTCTTTATAGTAGTTTTTAGGCCTGATGTTTATTTGCATGTTTACAATTATTTAAATATACAATTATTTAAAATCCAAATTTTACTTTATGAAAATAAATTGCTATGTGGTTTATATTTTACAATTTAATTACTTAAGTAGGGTTTTAGTTATGGAAACAGTTAAAGAAGATGGCTTGGTTCACATTGTATTTTCAAAAGTCATCACAATTATATTTAAGACAATTACTCATCAGCTTAAATTCGTAATCATGACGGTCCTATCTGGTTGTCTTGAACTGTGAAAAGCTTACTGCGTGTAACAGGGAAGGAGTCATGGGAAAACTTTTTTTGCATTTTGTTTTTGCTTGACCCCCCCCCAATAATTATAATAGAATTTGAAACTATTTTATTTTATATTTATATTATATTTATATTTATTTATATTTATATTTTTTATAATAAAAATTATTAAAATAAGTTATGAATGTTCACTGTTGCTCTTTGTATGTATGAAAATGTCTCCATAATAAAATAATTCAGCACTGCCTTGCCTCCCACAATCTGATCCAAACAACATGGTTTACAGCTGTAGTAATTACATCGCATTGCATTGTAATTCTGACGCAACATAGTATTTGGCGGCAGCGTTGTGGGCGTGTGTGTGATCTGGCTCAAGTGTTGTTATTCTGCTTTGTTAATTGTTATGTAGTCAGAAATAAAAGGCGTGTCGTTCTCTTTTTCTTTATCCCAGAGGACCTATGGGAATGTTTGGAGCAAGCAAGTGGGAAGCCTATTGCTGCAGTAATGAATTCCTGGACCAAACAAATGGGCTTCCCTATTATTGTAGTGGACCAAGAGCAGGTAACATGTATTGACCGTTCTCATGAACATTATTGTTTTTTGGTATTTTTGGGAGGTTTTGTTTTGTTCCTCCTTTTTTGCTTTGGTTTTGTTGGAATTTGGTGAGATGTTATCCCCTAAAGTTTCAAATATAATCTAAATAGCCCTCTGGGTATTGAGAAGTCATGCTGAGATGGACTATGAGCTTCTCAGGGAGCGTCTGGTAATAACAACTGTTGTCTTGGCAATACAAGATTTAATCAGAGCTGAAATAATTGGTTTTGAATTTTTTTTTTTTTTTCCCTCTAGCATGGCGTTGACCGTGTGCTGAAAATCTCTCAGAAGAAGTTCTGTGCTAGTGGACCACGTAATGGTAAATTCAGAATAAAAACACTCTGAACTTAAAGTGCTGATTTTATTGTATATTTCTATTAGTTTAGTCTTTTTTTGTTATATTCTAATATTTTTTTCTGTGTGCTAGATGAGGACTGCCCCAACTGGATGGTTCCCATCAGCATCTGCACCAGTGAGGACCCGAGCTGCACTAAGACAAAGATTCTGCTGGACCAGCCTGAAACCACAGTTAACATCACCAATGTTGCACCTGACCATTGGATCAAGGTCAGATTGATATGTTGTATGTTGAAAACGCTGTCTGTAATTCAGATATAAGTGTTAATGAAAATTGGAAATATTCAAATATAGACAACCCCCATCTCTTAAGCCCAGGACACACCAAGCTGATGTTAAAGAACTAGTGGCAACAAAAACCAATATGTTATTGCCTCTCGTCAACTGTCGCGTCAAATCTGGTCCCGTCTGAATTTTAAAAAGCTGCACTTGAACACATCAAACACATGGCTGAGACTAAAACTGCCAACTGAAACAGTATCGTACCTTACTATGCCTGCAGGTGGCAGTCATTCTACATAGGGAAACTGAAAAATAGTAAAAAGCAATTATGTACTTTCAATAAAAATATTAAAGAAATTTATGTGAATCGTTGAATTTCTTTTAACTAAAACTCAAAGCACTCATGAAGAGATTATAAAATATGTGCTGGGCAATATATATAGAAATAAAATCGCAATAACAATTAAATAAAATCTGCGATTGTCATGCGCATCTTGTCAGAAAAGCACACTTCTGTCATCAGTAGTAAATCTCCTCCGAAGGATGAGGAAACTTCAAAACAGCGAGAACATCACACGACTTTCTCACAGAATGATTATCTTTGATTTAAGTATTACGCAATTAAATCATTAAATCAATTAAATTCAATCAGCCAATCAGAATCAAGAATTTCAACAGACCATGAAAATATGGTCTATGTGGTCTACATGTGTCTGAACCATGTTTATCATCGTCCATGTGCAGATTAATCCAGGAACTGTGGGATTCTACAGGATCCAGTACAGCTCCGTCATGCTGGAGAGTTTGCTGCCGGGTATCCGAGACCTCACACTGCTGCCCGTGGACCGTCTGGGTCTGCAGAACGACCTCTTCTCCTTGGTAAGACGCCACACATGAGCCTGAATCATTGTGTTGCTGGTCAGAGTACAGCTCAGCTCTGCACCTATTACATGAATCAGACTTAAGTGAAGTGTCAAGTTACACATCATGAAGTCTCCGGGTCTGACCAATACATTATACATTTAGAATCAGTCATGCAACATCAGCTCAAAAAAAAAAAAGTTAGCGAAACTGTTAAGTGTTAAGTTCTTTTTTTCCCCATTTCTTTTAAATGTTATTTTAATGCAGTTAGGGCTGGGCTATATTGGCTCAATTAATTGAAACAAGTTGATATTAATAATTATTACTATAAATCACAAATCCATGTTTTTTTGAGATTAATGGCAGATTTGTTACTTTTTTCTTTTGGTTGTCAGAACGTGTAAACCAGACAAATCTGAGATATAAATTTCTAATAAAAAACAACAATAACATCTGTAAAAGTTAATGTCATTTTAATTAATTATTATTTGTATTAAAACCATTTAAAACTTTTTTTTAATCATTAATCATTTTATCATTTTTTAGCAATTTACCATTCATTTAGATCTTTATAATCTTAGGTAAAATTATTCATATCGCACATGGTCTCTATGATAATTTTTGGAAAAAAACACTGACCTGAATGTATATGTAGTAATATAAAACAGTTCATATTGATATCTCTCTGTCTTGCTACAATACCAAAGCACAGTTACTGGTAATACAGTACACCCATGGTAAATGCCCCTGGGAATGATGGGACAGTGTTTCTCCTGTTTGTCAGTGGCACTGAGAACATCAGCGCTTTCATCTGACTTTAAAACCCAGGGACATTTGTGTTCTTCTCCAAATTCAAGTGCTTCTCTTTGGAGCTGGTCACATGATCGATCTGAGACCTACCCATATGTAAACAAACCCGAACTTCCTCTGTGCTGTTGCTGAATAAACGGCCCATGTGCTGCAAACAAGCAGCACCCTTTATTTCTGTTCAGAAGCATAAACATTATATTGGATAACAACATTTATTAGATACCTGTTATGGTTTTATTGAGGGAAAATTATATTGTTAAAGTTATTGTATCACCCAGCCCTAAGTGCAGTATCAACTTTTATTCTTAACTAAAATAATTTTTATGTACAAAGACATTAATTGTCTAATAATAAAATGAATAATGTTCTTGTTTCACGGAACTCTGTCATTATGATCAGTGATGCTCAAATTTGTCTTGAGAAAAGCCATTACAGATATTATTTATTTATTTATATATTTAGTTAGTTAGTCTGTCTCTGTTTCTCCTCCTGTGTTTAATGGTGTTTTGTTCTGCTGTCTCTCTCTGTCAAACCGTCAGGCTCGAGCAGGTATGATCAGTACTGTGGAGGTGTTGAAGGTGATGGAAGCATTTGTGAATGAGCCAAACTACACGGTGTGGAGTGACCTGAGCTGTAATCTGGGTGTTCTGTCCTCTCTGCTCTCACACACTGACTTCCACGAGGACATCCAGGAGTTCATCCGAGATCTCTTCACCCCCATCGGCATGAAGCTGGGATGGGACAGCAGAACCGGAGAGGGTGAGAGTCTGAAATGAAAATTCCGCAGTTATTATTCACCCCAGTGGTTTTCCAGACCTGTTCCGCTTGCATTGCAAAAAACAATTGCCAACAAAAAAACATTTGTCTAATTTTGACCACAGTTTGATCGGATTGCTTTCATAATGTGGTTGAATGCATCTGAACATAGACTACCTGTTCAACTACTGGCATGCTATCTGATGTGCTGTGTGAAGATGCATTTAAACATAGTATTCATTCTTTGCTGTGTTGTACCAAAAACATAGATTACGATTAAAATCTTAGATGCCATCCACGTTTCATTCGCTTGCATTTCCACTTTCTTATAAACCACCCGCATACCACGAGTTTATTTTTATTTATTTAGTATTACTCAAGCGTTTCTGTAAGCACTTCTACATAAATTATTGTTTGAACATTATGAACACTGTGCAATTCATAGTAAAATGTGACTTATTTCCAAGAAAATATAATAATATTATCAAAAAGTATATATAAATGTAAAAAAATGCAAGTAACTTCCAAGTGTCTGTTATTTAAAAACTCAAGATATATAAATATCAAAAATTACTTGAAACATTATTATAATAAACAGTAGATAGTGATGTCTGCACTTTTTGTCACTCAAACCTAAATGCATATAAATCCACTTTTCTCACAATAAACCTGCATTTTAGCTTTGTGATTTGTGTTGGATTAGTTTTGACTTATTTATCAAGTGCTCTTTTGTGTGTTTCTCCCCTGTTTCTTTTTTTAGGTCACCTGGATGCCCTGTTGCGGGGTCTGGTGCTGGGGAAGCTGGGTAAAGCGGGGCACAAGGCAACTCTGGAGGAGGCCCGACGGAGATTCAGAGAGCATGTGGAGGGTAAACAGATCCTGTCTGCAGACCTCAGGAGTCCAGTGAGTGCTCTAGCAATACTGATTATAACAGCGACACACTGGCATCAGTCTACCTAGGGGTGGGCAATATGGAAAAAATATATGATTTTTTATTTATTTTTTTGTGAGGAAAAATCATGGTTTTATCATGATTCTTTTTGGTTTTTCGGACCATTTTGCAAATTGCAAGGCCACAATAAAGACAAACTAATGTCCCCATTTTAAAAATATTTATATAGGGAAAAAAAATACAAACATTTAAGCCAACGTACATTTTCAAGCATATTTTAGTTTATTTAAGTGCATTTCTGCAAGGTTAGAACTTTCAAAAACACTTGCATTCAGTTGATTGAAAAAAATTATTGACAAAAGCTGTAAACGCTTATTAGAAACAAATCCTCAGCAAAACCCATGCCAGTGTTTTCTCTTCCCTTTCTAGTTTTTGATGTAGCATCTGCCATGAAACTTACAGAATAAACAAACAGATGCAGCAAAAACAGGTAAATGCAAATATCTTATTTAAAAAAAAAAAAGTCAAATTTTACTTTAAAGTTGATCTAGTTATAATACACTGGCTTTTTCATGGAGAGAATCACAACAGAAAGAGGACAGGTGCTCTTCAGTCAGTCTCTGAAAGTGGAGCCAACACTGGAAATGCTAGAACTTTAGAACTACTAGCCATATAAAATGAATTTTGTTCTGAATTGAATTTTTATCACGTCACATCTACATTCAAATCTTCGATTGAGATTTTAGAATTAAGCTTTCAATGTCTGTCATCATATTTTATGAAGTAGTTACCCAAATATAATATTTTTTGTAATATAGCCTATAATTTGGAATGAGTTGCTTGCTACGCCGCCCCCGAAGGTGTGTACCACACTTTGTCCAGCAAGCGGGAGAGCAAAGCTTTTTTTACCACAGTAAAAATGTTGTTTTTGAAAGTTACAAAGACATATCTGAAGTAAAGTTATGTTTTTCTTCTGTGAGAAAGTTATGGTTTTGTTAGCAGAAACACGCATGTTCAAAGGCACAGGAAAATGTAGTGGATGCTGAAATGTTAGTTTGACCGTTATGGCCATTCAAGATAGAAAAACTCTTTTGTGTTTTGTAATTTTAATAAATCATAATAATTATAATGACTGCCGATGTTAAACACATAAAGAGGGTCCCAGTTGCAAGATACAATGATATTTCCAACCGATTGTGGAGACATTTTAACTGTTCACAATCATACGTAAGGGCTTTATTCTGCAAAAACAACCACCTGGATGTACTTTATGCCCTTATTACATTGCTACTTGCCACAAAACTCAAACATTTGACACAAAACATTGTTCTGAGCAGTAATGGTTTATTAATTATTTAATTAAACTCTAAGATGACACAAACGAAAACGGCTGGATGGAGCTGATGGATCATACACTAACCTATGCAGGCACCAAACAGTCAAAAACAGTAACTGAGAAAGACCAGCATAAATGTGAACCTATTCAATGATGTTCAAGTGCAGGGATGAGCCTGTGTTAGTCAGCGGTTGTTATCTGGGAATAAAATACCTTAGAATGTCGTGACTGACCAGTCAGAATCAAGTATCCCAGACAGCCATGTAATTAAACATATCACACACCCCTAAGTTTACTTACATGTTTTAGGACTATTTTTTGTCAGCTGATTGAGAATGTTCGTCTTGAAGTTTGTTCATTTATTTAACTGGATCAACACAGTCCTGTAAGTGTTGATGATTGACTTTTTTTTTTTGCCTTGATATTTTTAGGTGTATCTAACAGTTCTGAAGCATGGAGACAGCACTACGCTTGACACCATGCTGAAGGTGACAATTACCACATGCCTGAATATCACACAGTGACAACATCAGAGATGCAAACCAATGAAATCTTCCTCTCGTGTTCTGTCTTCAGCTTCATAAACAGGCAGACATGCAGGAGGAGAAGAACCGCATTGAGAGAGTGCTGGGAGCCATTCCTGCCCCTGACCTCATCCAGAGGGTGCTTAACTTTGCCCTGTCGGTATGAGAACACACACACACACACAGTGCAGAAAATAGGTCAGACTGGAAATTTTTAAAGCACCAGAAACACACTTTGCAAGAGTGTGAAATGTGTGAACTGATAAAGAGTCGACAGGAAACATTAGTCAAGTCTTTTTGGGTGAATCGTGACAAATCTCTCAGCGTTATGTGCTAGTAAGTTAAAAAAGAAAGACAAAAAACATTATCATTCTAAAACTGTTTAATATATAAATAGTTCTGAATAATCATAAAAATGTTCTAATTATTAATAAATATATTTCTAAAATGAATAGAGCATATTTTATATGTACATTCTTACATAATTGTAGTTTTATTCTATAAACTACTCATGACATTTCCTATTTTAAAATACAAATGTTGTCATTTTGAATGACAGGTGCCATGTTTTAGGCAGCACAATATCAATGTTGTCACTTTAGATATGTTTATAAATCAATATATGGTTGAATAATTTTTTTTTTTTTTATCATAACCAATGGAAACACCAATTGTCATTTTATTTAAAGGTTTGTGAAGTGCTTTGAAATGTGCATTTTTATTCAATGTTTGACGTAATCTCAACTGAAACGCAGAGAGGGTGGGACATGATGTTGCTCCTCCCCTTTTTAAAAAAACAGCCAATAGTGTTTTGTTTCATCACCGCTCTGCCAGTGTGAGTGGTTGAGCTCAAACGCATCAAATGAAAAGCAAATAAGAAGCGCCTTAAAGGGGGCAGGGCCTGCCAGATACTAGAGAGCATTTAATTGGTTATGATTTGATGAGAAACTGAAGTATGAGGTGAAGTAAATAAAACCATTGATCCATTTAGACGGAAGTGACAAACTACAAGCTTTATATGTTTATATAAGTTTTATATCTTCTAAACACAAATTTTGTCACTGATTTGGAGCACACTAGCTTAAAGATATAGTAAAAAATAACAACAGCAGATAGTTTACCTCAGATCTTGAAAATTAAATAACTAGCAAATGGATTGAAAATGAAAGTCAGTGACTCAGTCATTCAGCCTATGTGAAAATGTTAATTAGGTTAAATATGTATTAATTAGATTATATAACCCTTACCATTTTGTTAGTGCCGTGCCTGACATTTAAATGAATGGCTGCTATTTAAATATTTGTCATGTCGTGTTGAATTTGGTGCAGACAGCCAAATTGCTTATCGCTGGAATCGTCATATCGTGTGTAGTTAGCACACGGTGTTAGATCCTTATTAACATTTTACTCAGACCTTTTTAAGTCTATAAAAACGGAGAATTTTCAAGTGGTCTCTTTAGTTTTTGTTGTTATATTTATATATTTAATGCATTAAAGCACCAGTGTTATTTCTGTCCCTGTGATTAATGTTCAAAGCTGCCGTGCCTCAGTTTTTCCCTAAGAGATCAATAAAGCAGCAATTTAATTTCTCTCATCTTTCATAAGAAATCCAATTGGACACGCTCTTTCTCTCATCTTTAATCACAGGAATTAAACCTCTGCAGACGTGTGAACTGTGACACTGACTGTGACTGTGGTATTTTTAGGAGGAGGTTCGTCCTCAGGACACTGTGTCTGTAATTGGGGGTGTCGCTGGAAGCAGCAAACAGGGCCGCAAAGCCGCGTGGAAATTTGTAAAGGACAACTGGGAAGAACTTCACAACCGTTATCAGGGTGGCTTCCTCATATCAAGACTCATCAAGGTGAAGCCAGCACAATACACAAGTACAGAGTAGATCAAAATTAGAGCCTGCAATTTAATACGTTTTGAGGTCTTTTGAATCGTAATAGAAGTTGTTTTAAGCATCTTTTCTGAAGCACAGTATTAAAAACTCAATTGTTGGATCTTTCTTTGTGATACAATCACTGCTGTTCAAGTTTGATCGCTGGATTTTTGTCATAAAATAAAATAGGTTTTGGTTGAAGTGCTTTGGTTATTTTATAAGTGTTTATAAATTGTTTGGTTACACTTTACTCAAAGGGCTGTTCATAAGACTGTCATGACATCTTTATAATCATGACGTGACACATAAACATCAATATAAAGGAGATTTTATGCATGCTTATGACAACTTTCATTAGCTCAGTCATTTTAAATGCGAAGGTGACATTGTTTGAGATGCCTTTATGACAACTTGCCATAAACAAATAAATCATAACCTGTCAGTGTCATTAGAAAGACATCAACATAACTTGTCATAAATCTGTCATAAACATGATTGTCATGAGGCCGATATAGCTATCATGAATATTTTAATGATCACTTTTTTCCAGTGAAACAAAAAAAATTTTTCTTTAAAATGTCTCAGTAAATGTGTCGCTACTCTGTCAAATCATTTTATAAAAGCGTCATTAATGATTGTTGAGATCAAGAGAAAATATTAATGAAGCTATTATAAAATTCATGACAGTTGTAGATTTCATGAACGCCCCTTCAAGTAAAGTATTTCCAAATGTTCTCTCATTTTGATCTCCACTGTAGAGACACAAAATAAGCAACACTACGTAATTTAGGGTTGGAAATACTGTAGCTAGTTTGTTGATTATGAATGATCAGGGTATTCCTGCAGTGTTGATGCCTTGTTTGTTTCTTCACTGCAGCTGACGGTGGATGGGTTTGCAATAGATAAAATGGCTGCTGAAGTTAAGGTGAGCAACATGTGCTTTCTCTTGTCACTTACAAAGCTTTTGAGCATTTGCTTTAGCCGATCACTTCAGTCTTCCTAAAGTAAATGGAATGATCTGTAATAGAGTTTAGTAGTTATGTTCTGCTCTTAAATATTGATTGAAGGTTGCTCTTGGGGACATATAACTATTAATGTTATGTTCAAGATAAGATCAGAAATTAATATACATTCACTTTATGTATGAATGTCATCCCTTTATATAATGAAATGGCAAACCTTTCTTTTTCGACACCAGGGAAACACAAAGAAAGATTCAGTGTGTGAATCATGACAGGCCTGTAAAAATGTAATATTTTACCTTACAAATAAATCTTTAAATTTTTAAAAAAATTATTTTAATTACTTTAAAATAGATTAGATTTGTTTATATATATATATATATATATATATATATATATATATATATATATAT
>CAIGQV010017532.1:20411108-20429355 GCA_903798115.1 Danio jaintianensis | reverse complement strand
ATATATATATATATATATATATATATATATATATATATATATATATAATTTTGTTTCTTTATTATTGTGGAATTATGATGGTGTTTATTAAAGTTTCTGTATTTTACAGTGTATATTTACTTAACTGCTAAATATATTTCATAGACTACATACTTTACTTTGGTAGAATAAAAGTTTTTTTTATTTTAAATTTATTGTGAATCAGCGGAACCAGTTTATTAATCTGAATGAATCATTAGTGAGTCACTCAGAATTGTCATGATTTGATGTTTAAAACTCTTTATAGAGGTTTTTATATAGGTTATTAGAATTTATTGTTCAAAAATGGGTAAACATTAATGAATGGATTAAGTTAACAAAATGTCATTTTAATTTAAAATAAAATGCCATTAAATAGTTTGGGGTTATTAATATAGTGATATATTTGCATTTATTAAAGACACGGACACACAAACTTGATCAAAAGTGACAGATATTTATAATGTTACAGAAACTTTGTTTCCAAAATTAACTGTCATCAAAAAAAATCACAAAACATAAGTTGAACACTGTTGAACATTGATTATTAAAATCTTTCTAATTATAATGATTTCTTAAGGATTGTGTGACACTGAATCAGGGCTAAAAGCTGATGAAGATTCAATTTTGCCATTAGAGAATTGTTTTATTTTATTTTATTTTATTCAAGTGGAAAATGGTTAAGCCTTGTGCACACCACTCATATAATACACATTATCGCTCACATTTATCACAAGCATTTTTTAAAGATGTTTTTTGACATCCATGCCCAAGTAATTTTCACTTGCGAGGAGTCAAGTGAACGCACAAAATCATGTGATAGATTTTGAGCAAAACCAAACAAATACTTTTATTTCTGACTCTTATTCCTGGTGTTTTGCACTTCAGTTGGCACACTTACTTTAGCGCCTATTAGTGTTTAGGCTTGAGATGTTAAAGGTCAGCAATAATTGCAAGTGATTATCATCTCAGTGTGCACAGATCTTTACTTCAAACTGTAATACTATTTCACAATAATACTGTATTTTTTTAACAAATGTATCTTTAGTGAGCACAAGAGTCTTCCTTCAAAAATCAAATCTTAGAAACCATAACCTTTTGAACAGAACTGTACAGTAGCACAAAAACAGTTGAGTGAAAAAACAAACAAACAAACTACTACAAGTTGCTGTTCTACACACATAAATGTTGTTTTTTCTATTTTCAGAGTTTCTTTGAAAGTCATCACGCACCAGCGGCCGAGCGCACGGTACAGCAGTGCTGCGAGAACATCCTCCTGAACGCTGCCTGGCTGAAGAGAGACGCAGACGACATCCACCAGTACCTGCTCCAGCGGAAAACACCACCCGTCTGACCTGAACTCTGACCTCATGACCTCCCTGACCTGCTCACTCACTCCAAAATGAGCATCATCCGGCTACTTTCAGCAAAAAAAAAAAAAAAAAAAAAAAAAAACAGAAATGATTAAAAAACTGCAATTTCATCTTAACAATTACCCAAGAGTCTATCAAGAGAAGCCTAGGAAACCAGACTGTTATTCACTCCCGAGTGTGACGTAGTTCCCCATTCTGCCAGCGGGAGGCGCAAGAGCTGTGATTGAAGCGAAGAGCGATTCTCCATGTTATTTTTATGAGCTGTTAATGCATGTGTACACACACACACACACACACACGTCGTCACGTCACTATAACGCTCCTTTCATGCATTGGTATTATAACGTAAACAGTTATCTTTTCCTTACATTAGAAAAAAAAAAAACAAGCATGATGTTGATATGCTCAATTTTTAAGTTTGTTTGTTTGTTTGTGTTTTCTTTTGTTCTGTACAAAAGACAATCTCCTCCTCCTGTTTTATTAGTAATGGCAGTATAACGCATTTTACCCAGAATCTTCGGCGGCGCGAATGGGCGGCAGAATGGGGGTTAAAGGTCGAGCTGCACTGGTAACTGAACGGACTCAATGGTAACGGCTCTGAATCCCATCGTTAGTAACGGTTAGGACTGAAGACGCATAAGCATGGTACTGTGTGTATATTGTAAACCGCGAGCATTAGTTCTAAGACCTTCAATTAATCTGAAATATGATTATATATACATCCAACTTCTCTCTGTTCTTCGCCCTTGTCTCCTGTACGTCACAGTCATCTGTTTGAATACCTCCAGAAATCGACCAAACGGAAGGTAAACATCATTCGCATCTGACATGGTAATACACAAAGCTCTTAGATAAACGCTTTTATAAGATCTGTTGGAATATTATCGTTTTTGAAATCAATAATGGCATTTGAGACTTTAAAAGTAATGATGATTCAACCGGGTTTCAAAATGGAGGCCTTAAGTTGAAGCTGATTTGGGTGAATGATCAATGGCGTTTGTGACAAACTGAGATGAAGCGGGCTCACATTGAACACAACCGATTTTATTTTCTGATTTGGCGTCAAACGCGGGATTCGTGATCATCAGATTCTGTCTCTAAACTTTCCCTGAAATGTGCTTTTGTTTTAAAAATACAATTGATGTTCATTAAAGAAGATGAGAAATAAGACGGGCACAGCTGTATTGTGGGAGTGCTGTGGTGGATTTGTAGGTTGTGACTCTTCATGCTCTGTGTGTGCGTTTTGTACTATACACGGATAAACATGTATCCCTTAAATGCAGATTGCGCCATTCACAGTTCCTATGTTTAAAACAACAACATATCACTTTATGAGTTCAACTGTAATAATGATTTCCGGTAATGTGCAGCAGGTACAGTAGGAGGAATGATGGAGATTTTGGTTTTATCCGCATTAGAGATTGGTTTTGGGACACTGAAGTTTGGATATGATGCACAGGGTTGATTTTGGGGGCTTGTGTTCACTGTGCGACATGCAGACTGAATTTGCTAAATGGATTTTAATGGCAGACTATAGTGTCACAGGTTTCACAAGATTTTCTTTGCATAATTGCCCAAGACTCCGTGGTAGGGAATAAAGAAAGTCACTGATGCAAGAGAGAGAGCTTGTGTGCATCGGACTGCTTCCGTTTATAAACGAATTAAAACTTTTGAACTATTCCAGCTTTTACACATTTGCTGGTAGATTATCAAAATGCAGCCATGAAACACAAAAACCCTGGAAGTTAATTATTGTCATGGGAAATAAATCTTCAGAAATTGTACATTTCTATAGTGTATAACATGTTTTTTGACTACGTTCAGGGGTTAAACTCCTGCTGTCATTCAGTCATTTTAAACCAAAAAAGTTTTTCACAGTCAGAAATTGCCTCTGTAAGAAGTCAATGGGAAGTCTGAAAATAGAAGCAGACCATTTTTTTTTTGAGTAACAATCGACAAATGAAGAGCACGGCGTGTATGAAATAGATAAAGCCACTCATATGAACTGGTGACTATAAATAGTGTTGAGAATTTGTGAAATCGATTGAATTATTCTGCCATAAAGCATAAGCAGAGATTCTTAAACATCAACATTGCAAAAAAGACCACATTGATTCCTGTTTGTTTTTGTTATACTGAATTTATATTTGAGTGTTTATGGCAGCGATGCTATTCTGTTTGCTTCAATTTTGACTGTAAAATAATATTGATAAATAATAATGATAACCTCTCAATATATCATAAAAAGCACTTGAGGTAATTGTCTAATATTCATTCATTCATTTATTTTCCTTCAGCTTAGTCCCTTTATTCATCAAGGGTCACCACAGCGGAATGAACCGCCAACTTATCCAGCATATGTTTTACACAGCGGATGGCCTTCCAGCTGCAACCCAGTACTGGGAAACACCCATACACACTCATTCACACACATACACTACGGCCAATTTAGTTTATTCAATCGACCTATACCGCATGTCTTTGGACTGTGGGGGAAACAGGAGCACATGGAGGGAACCCACGCGAACACTGGGAGAACATGCAACCACAGAAATGCCAACTGACCCAGCCGGGACTCAAACCAGTGACCTTCTTGCTGTGTGGCGACAGTGCTAACCAGTGAGCCACGTGTCGCCTCTTGTCTAATATTTATATATGACAATATTAAAATGTATTCACACCAGCGGCGACTATTGTGATACGATTCAGTAAGTAACAAGTTAATATTGTGTTATATTTTTGACATCATATTGTCTGGTTTTGTCAACGAAAATATTAGGCTTTGCAACAAAAGGACGTTTCAGATCAACACAGTGATTTATTTCTGAATACGACTCGTGTGTGGAGTGGAATGGAGTAAACTAATGATTCAGTTACGCATTCAGAAGAAAATGACTTTAAATCTGCAGATTGACTGTAATTTACAAATATGTCAATTTACTTCCCATTTAGCTACTCGCACAATCACCACACAAGTGTTTCTAAACTTTTATGAATTTCTTTCTTCTGTTGAACACAAAACCAGAGATTCTGAAAAAAGCCATTGTTTTTCCCGACATTCTCCAGAATTTCTTTTCCAGTAAATGATGACAGTTTTGATTTTGGGTGAACTATCCCTTTAATCTCTGCTGCAGCGCCTCTCCTCTCCACCGGAGGGCGCTAACGAACTTTTCACACTATTTCTCGTGCACGAAGGAGTCCTGAAAGAAGATGGCGACCTCCATATGTAGGACGTTGAAATGCCTTCAACCAACAGCATGTCAAAATATAAAGGTATAAAAAAAAAATATTATAAAACGACTTAAACGTGGCATCTTTACCAATCATAGACTGAATTTGCAAAGCTGCACGGATAACTTAAGTGAGCGTGAATCTGCACGCTAAACTGGTGTCAAATGGATACTTCAGTACATATTTTGAATGCTTTAAATTTGATGTACTTGTTTTTAAGCTTAATATACATTTAATTTACTATTTATATATTTTACATATACATTATTCATACGTTATCGTGTTACTCGTTTATTATGTTTGGTCCAGTACGGCTCGTCTCTGCTGGACGTCCGGTTGTGGCAGGCGGTGCTTCTGGTTCCCGTCCGGACAAAGAGGCGCTTCTTCATTCCTCCCTCGGTCAACGTTAAATCGAGCACACAGGGCGAGCAAGAGAGCAAAGCTCGGGCTGCTGGTGTGGTGGTCCGACAACAGTACATGGAGAGACCCATCAACATCTCGTGCACAGGTACACACGATGACCAGCCAATGACCGCTGGGGGGGGGGGGGTCTGGACCTGGTGTGCAGTGCAATCTGAGCGGCATCTAATGCTTTTTAATGCACTCACCTACCACTCACAGTGACATCACTAGCTAAGTTGAGTGCATTGTGTCTGACATTGCATCACTGAGATATGCAGTCTCAGCTTGCATCATCAAGGCTGCATCCCGATACTATTGCTGGGGCTGGATTCCGTAAAGCCAGGTTAACTGGCAGGTTATACCTGCATGCAAAACCCTGAACTTTGGCTTGATTAAAGGGTTAGTTCACCCAAAACGTAATGTTCTGTCATCCTTCACTTGTCACAGTTTTTTTTCTTGAGCGCAAAAGAAGTTATTTTGAAAAATGTTGGAAACCTGTAACCCTTGACTTCTATGGTATTTGTTTTCCCTATTGTAAGTCAATGGTTACTGGTTTCTAACATTTTTCTAAATATCTTCTTTAGTGTTCAACAGAAAACTCCTAAAGGTTTTGAAACACATGAAGGTGAGTAAATTGCCATTTTTAGGCAAACTATTTCTTTAACCCTAAACTTGCTTACCAAAGATATGTTGTTTCCAAACTAATCTCAAACTCACCCAAATTTTGTCAACCTGCCTAAGCCTTTTTTGTACCTGCATAATCAAATTCAAAACCGATCAATCTGGCAACACTGTGACAAAACCACGAGTCACCATGGAACAGATGCTAAAAACCAGCGTGCCAGAGAGTGTCTTACCACCGAGCAGGTTGTGTTCAGAGTGTGAGTTGCTATGGCAAATTACATACCCCAAAAGCTACCTCGGTTTTAGGAATTGAAAGCTGAGGTTATTCGGTTATATATCCTTAAACCTAACCAAGTTTTGTCACATAACCTGCTTTCTGGAATACCCCCGGGGTCTGCACAGGTTTATACTATTACCGTCCCAACTCAAAGTCTGGACACATTCTACTCATTATTCATCACAAAACAATGAATTATATGAATGAGTCTGACTGTTTGATGATTTATTCATTTTTTTTGTTTCAATTACAATCTTTTAAATAAATGTAAATATGTCTTGTAATAAAAATAAATGTATACATTTAGCAAAAGAAAAGGTTCAGATTGCACAAGGGGTACATAAATTATATAACATTATAATCAGTTCTATACATAAATACACTCATGAACGGAATATTCTTTCCTCTTATTAATTAAATGGTTGGAATTAAAACCGACGAGCAATCACTGCACAGCAGAACTGCACATTATATCTGTATTGTGTGTACATATTAAGGATTGATTCAGTTGATCTAAGAGGGAACGGTTACTAAAAGTTCTGTTTCAAATAAAATCAACAAATTTAGATTTCAGTCATTGTAATGATCAAAACATTCTGAAGAAAATGCATCGTGTTTTCCACAAACATAATAAAAAGTTCAAAAGAGAATACAATAATAGGAAATAAATTAATATTTTCTATAGGATGCTTTACAATATTATATTTGTGCATATACATTAGATAAATCAGTACTGAAGCCAAATCTGGAGCTAATCTAACAAAATAACTTGCAATAACAGTCCAAAGATTAGTAGCCCACATTTATATGTTAGGGAATATGTAGTTTGTAATTTTGATGAATTGAAATGTATTCTCTTTCTATTTCTAAAGGTGTTCGGTGACTAAAATATTATATTAATTAATATATTTCTGTTTAACAAATCTGTTTTGTTCAAATGCACCAAAATATATTGCCTGTATTCACTGAGAAATGGATCCAAATATATTTATTTTCAAAACGGAGTGTGCTCAGGTATACTGAGTGCTTGTTTTAAAATGAATTCCTGCAATACAAATTATTTTGTAAGTATTCTGCAATTTTTCAGTTCTGTTACTCCAACCTTGAGTGTCCACTTTAATATGCTGATTTCCGGCTCTTATGATCAATAACTATTGAAGTTCACCCATTAATAATGGTTCTTGTTAGTATCAATGTGGATTTTTTTTTTTGTGTAAACTTGTATTGCATTCAACTGCATAGGATTCATTGATAACTAGACGTTTTTAAAATAAAAACATTTGTATGAAACTTTTGTAACATTATACATTTACTGTAACAATTAATGGTCTTAAAGATACTTTGGAGTGATAATATAGCACAGTTTTTTAGAATAATGTTTTCCGCATTGGTAGTTAAGTGTTGTTTCAGCTCAAAGTAGAAAAGTTAATATAAATTGTATTTCTACAACAAAATATTACTGTTTTCATTGTGTGTGTTTTTGATCAAATAAATCCAGAAGAGACTGGTCATTTCCAAAACCTGTTGAGTAAAGCTCTTTGTTCACTGATCATGAAGATGTTCACTTGATCAGTTGTTAAATAAATGATTCTTGTTTTTTCTTCTTCTGACTGATTTTTTTCCACATGATCTTTTGTTTTTTCCAGCGGGCATCTATGATGCGTATGTTCCTCCTGAAGGAGATGCTCGTCTCTCCACACTCACTAAAGAAGGTCTGAAGCAGCGCACAGAACAGCTCCGGCAGACCGCAGCATCACAGCTGGCGTAAGAAACACCTCTGCCTCAGTTTCTATATTAACATCAGACCCCAATTCGACTGGGATTATGGGGTAATATTGGCATGTTTTCTATATTTACAGGATTCGTAAAATAAAGGATTATGACTCCACATTCTCTTCTAAAGAGTTTCCAGGAGTAGGTCAGCAGATCTTCATAGACGCTCATGCAGCACTTACAGAGTAAAAAGAAAATCCTATTTTATCAATAGTAATCACTGGATTAGATTTAGTTTTTTGTTTCTTCACTTTTAACCTCGGTGTTATCCTTTTTTTCCTCCACAGATTTAACAAAGAAAAACTCCATTCGCTGGTAACAGAGAGATGTTACCCTGTAAGTAGAGATAGGATTCCTAGGTGTACTTTTTTTTTTTTTATGCACATGTTAGCATATATACACAAAGTGCGGGATACAACTTGGTGGAAATGAGATGAAATCTTTTCAAAGTGTATCCTGTATGCATGTACACTAGAAAGCTTGATTCTTGACCAATGTCTGTGCTTTTTCCCTCCTAAAGTTATCACTGAACAATGAATTGTTTAGGGATTTTGTGTGATTTGTGTCAGTAAAGCCAATTCTGTAATTAGCTGTAAATAGATTAAAAAAAAAAAAAAAATTCATCAGTGCATCGTGATTCTTTCTCTAGCAATTCTGAATAAATTCTCTAAAGTTCAGAATAAACCTGCTTTGAATCTGTACATTAATGAAAAATGGCGGATGGAATGGGATGAATGTGTGAACAACAAATTGTATGAAGTGAATCTATTTCTAAATAAAAAAAAATAATTGCCATGTTGAAAAGAGACATGACCAGGTTGTACACACACACACACACACACATATACATACGTACACACATGTATGTACTCATATTTATTGAAAGGGGAAGAGACGCCTATTTGTAACTTGTGTAGGAATATTTTGACAATAAAACATATTTTAATGTATGTTTTTAAATGATATTAGTGTTTTTATTCAGGTAATATTAAGGAAAATGTTTTAAAATGTGTCTTCTGGAGGAACATTAGAATATTTATCATTGATCTTATATGACTTTTTATCAGTGTTGTTGTTATTTCTATGTTTTGTTTTGGCACAATGCACGATTATTAAGAAACAGTTATGATTGTGAATTTTATATTGAATACTTAGTGCAAGTGTTGCCATGAATATGGCCAATGCTCCTGATAATCCATTAAAACATAAAAAAAGGGTTCAGAATTGATTTGACTGTATTTAATTTAGAGCGCACAGTGCGGGCACGAGCTAGAAACAAAAAAAAGTAAGCCTGTATGTGTGCGTATGCTGCCAAATTCACTTCATTTGGATAAAGATGGATGAACTTATAATTTTTTCTGAATTGAATCGAGTCATAAGGCATGTGATGATTCTCACCTCTTCTTGTAATTCATTCACATGTACTCATCAATATGTCGTTAGTAGACATCCTTTTCTTTTCTGACAGGGAAGCCATACCCAGACTCCGTATAAACAAACAAAAGAGTTAAACAAACATTGTAAACCCAAAAAACAGGCGATGCACATGTTTTGCAGCTTTTGTTCTGCAGATAAAATTTGCGTCAAGCTCACAGTATGCGGATTCTCACATACTTTTAAAAGCATATCATCATTTTCTTCAGAGGCCAGTGTGTCCTTGTTCAGCATTTGTCATGATCTCCGTGTCTCTGTATGCGTTTTTCAGGAGATTGTTCGAGGGAATCGATATAAGACTCTGCGCTGGCACTTCATTGAATCTCTGGAGCCTCCTCGACTCGTTCATGCTCGATGCCCTGACATGATCAGCAAAGGCAATCTCTACGGTCAGGTCACTCTCCGCATGCATTCTAGACAGGTGAGTGAGACACTTTCGTTTACAGACCGTGATATACTTCAAGCTAAATCAAAGAGTAAGCTTAATCACGCTGGAGAGCTGCTAATTAGGACAGTGTTTCCCAGCCCTGTTCCTGGAGGCACACCAACAGTACATATTTGGATGTCTCCCTTATCTGACCCATTCATTTCAGGTTTCCGAGTCTCTTCTAATGTTCTGATGAGTTGATTCAAGTGTGTTTGATTAGGGAGAGGTTGAAAATGTGTACTGGTGGTGTGCCTTCAGGAACAGGGTTGGGAAACACTGAATTAATATATTGAAGCTGTGTGAATTCTGTTTGAAAGCAACATTTTTTACATCATTAATGCTGCTTTTTTCTTAAAGCAGTCTATTATCAGTCATTTGGATGCTTTCCTAAAGGGCTTATGAACTAAAAACTATTTGGTTTAATTTAAGAAGCAATTCTCATTAATAACTAGTGGCTTATTAGCTGGATATCATTAACCCTTTGACAAGTACATCACACTGGTGTGGTCAGTCTTGGCTGGTCATTCAAGTGTACAATCACACAGGTCTGATTAGAGTGTTCAGTGCATCTTGTTATCAGCTGCTCAATTCAAATCTGCGTTCCTGATATGGCACACGCTGAGCTAGAGAAAGAAACACACAGCGCTTGTTATAAATCACACATTTGTAGTGTTGTCAGTGGCTGCATTGCATGATCTTATTCTACAAAAAGGGGCAGTTCATGACACTGTTTAAAGGTGGAGACAAAGAAAGCTGGCATGACACGTTTTAGTTGAAAGTCTTATTTCAGGGTCTTGAATAGACACCTGCTGTTAATATATATATATTAACTATATATCACTGTTAATTTGAAACTAGATTCATTCATTCATTCATTTTCCTTCGGCTTAGTCCCTTTATTCATCAGGGGTCACCACAGCGGAATGAACCGCCGACTTATCCAGCATATGTTTTACACAGCAGATGCCCTTCCAGCTGCAACCCAGTACTGGGAAACACTCATACACTACGGCCAATTTAGTTTTTTCAATTCACCTATAGCACATGTCTTTGGACTGTGGGGGAAACCGGAGCTCCCGGAGGAGACCCACGCCAACACGGGGAGAACATGCAAACTCCACACAGAAATGCCAACTGACCCAGCCAGGGCTCGAACCATGACCTTCTTGCTGTGAGGGGACAGTGCTAACCACTGAGCCACCGTGTCGCCCTGAAGCTAGATTATATAAATGTATATTCTCACACTCCCTATATCATGATGCTTCTTCACAGTGCACTGTGGCTTGAATTCAGTGTTTGGGGTTGTCTAACACGGGTTCCCAAACTTTTCAGCCCGTGACCCCCAAAATAACAATTCCAGTGACTCGCGAGCCCTACTATCCTCGGAGGTGGTTATAAACATACAAACATTGCACACAACGGCTCACACACACCAATAGGAACTATATTAATACGAGCATATTGACAACACAAAAAAGTGCAACGACCATATACTTTTATAGTCATTATTCATTCAATTTAATATTAACCTCACTTTAATGAGAACGGTTGGCACAATGTTTACAGCACAAGACTATTCTTGGTTTAATTATGGAGACCGCCACTTGGAGATTATCCTCCATGTTCAGTCGTAGCCTTTATTTTTAATGTACGTGAGTGCCGTAAAAGTGTCAAAGTTGAACATTGTGCCGTAAAATCGATCTGCTGCCACTAACCCTATCGCTGTGTTGTTAATAATAACCCCAGGGGTCGCAATCCAATGGGAAAAAAAAATTGTAAGGCTGATGGCTTTTTATTTGCATGTTGTTATTTATGTAACTATTAAATACTATTTTTATCTTCTGTATGTATTGGATAAAATATGGTAGTTCTAATAGTTTAATAACATGTATGAGACTTTTGGAAATCATCAAGCGACCCCCACTTTGGGAACCACTGGTGTAAAAAAATGTCTGCGGCCCCTAGGCCAGTGTTTCCCACACCAGCAGTACACATTTTCAACCTCTTCCTATTCAAACACACCTGAATCAAATCATCAGAACATTAGAAGAGACTCAGAAAGCTGAAATGAATGGGTCAGATAAGAGAGACAGGGTTGGGAAACACTGCCCTAGGCACTAAATTACTTTTATTTTTCTTCACTTTCTGTAATGTAATAATACATTTAGCCATTTTTTTTTTTCTTCATATTTTGATTTAGAATGGAATGTTTAGCATTTCAAATGCATTTGCAGGTATTGAAACAAGTTATTATAAGGATTTTTAAGTTCGGGGTTTTTCTAACCCTCACAAGTTTAAACCCCTGCATACTTCAAAACCTCACTTTTACCAGATTTGCTGGTATCGTTCTGTTTGCTAACACTAAATGACGTCAAACACATTTCTTCATACTTCATTTTAAAAGTGTTCATTTTTAAAGAACGAAAAAGAGCTTCGAGTCTTAGAAATGTGATTTTTCTAGGATCTCTCTGATTGTAATGATAATTTCATCAATCCATCTTTCAGACGCTGGCGATCTATGACCGCTTTGGCCGGCTGATGCTCGGAGATGAGGAAGAACCCAGAGATGTCCTGGAGTATCTGGTGATGGAGAGACATCTGGTGAATCCTTACGGGCGCTGGAGGCTTCATGGCAAGATTGTTCCAGCATGGGCACCGCCAAAAGATCCCATTATTAAGGTAAATGAGTTTTCTGCCTTTTGTCTTTTTTTTTATTGCTAAAATTTTGTGTTAAGGACTACACATTTGATATAATTTAACATACACTTGGATTGTAGCAAAAGGTGAAATTCTTGAATTGACAGATGTTACATAATTTCTGATTTCAACAGACTGTTATGATTCCTGGACCCAAGCTGAAGTCCGGTGAAGAGTTTGAAGATCTGAATTATCAGATACCGAAGCCAAAGGCAGTTCAGTGGTATAAATAATGCTCAATGTGGTGCCTGTACAGATCAATTTACAGATTTACCAGTTATCAAAATAAATAATGCTGTATTTATAAAACCTTGGGTTGTCTCTTTTTTTGTTGTTGTTTTCCATATTCCACCTGCACTTGCACACATTGAATTATTTATTTTCACAAAGAATGTTGAACATTCATTATGCATCAAACTTGATGAAAATCAACACCACGGAGTTGAAAAGTTTATTTCAGAATGCTCAACTCACTGAATATAAAAATAAAATGTCACAGTTTTTACACTGAAAGAAGTTAATGGAAACTTCCTTTTGGCTATTGTTTGAAAACAGACTGTTGGTTCTTACAAAAAGATCGTAATACAAAAGCATCTTTATGGTTAGCTCCTGCTTTGAAAAGCTAACATTGCAAGTACATTCAAAATGACAGAAGAACTGAAACTCTAGAAACATCTAACTCTGGTTGGAATTATTAGTGCACTCTAACGATCATTACCTTTACTAAAGTCTGTAATTATTTGCTTGGAAGAAAGCAGCATGTAAATAGGTTGAATTAAACATGTACACAAAGATTTGTTTCACAAACCCTTAACATTTAGTTTCACATGCTCACACAAGGGGACTTAAAATTGTGTTCTACAAAAAAAGAATTAAATTGTAAAAAATAATATTTACAGGTTATCAAGAGAAGGATTATTATTTTTTTTTTGGTCACTCTACATGTTATGGTGTAAATTTTATGCTATAGTTACAGTTATAATCTTAAACCTAATGAACTTATTTGTTTTGTGAACAAACTTGTAATTAAAAGTGCTGTAAACAATGTTATTAAATTACAACTGGTTCATTATAAGCCATAAAGGTCCAAAACTTAGTTTGCCTGTCTCACTTTATAGGAGTCATTCACCTTAAAATAAAACATTCTGTCATCATTTACTCACTTGTTCCGAACCTGACTGAGTTTAATTCTTCTGTTAAACACAAAAGAAGATATTTTGAAAAATGTTGGAAACTGGTAACCACTGACTTCCATAGTATTGATTTTTCCTACTATGGATGTCAATAGCCCCTCTCACACAGTAAATCGGCAAAACATTTCTGGAGTGAATTTACCGGTCAATTCAAGCATGTGCTGGGGCCACAGTGATAACAGTTTGCACAGATCACATTCAAAATTTATTCTAGGATCTAATTGTATAAGGGCGGTTTAGAGAAAACCAACGTGCACACAAAAACCCATGCGTATGGCAAATGATCTTGAATTTTTGCGCAGCTGACTCCTAATTAATATCATTATCATTTAAAAGAGCACACACCAATATCCAAATTTCTATTCTTGAGAATGACAAAAATTGAAGTCCTGCTGGCAGAAAAATTTGACATTTCCGATAATAATAAATTCTTACACGATTCAAATCACTGGTCTAAAAAAAAACCTGCATGTGATTTGGTATTTCTTATATTTACAGTTTAATAATGCTGCTAATAACTGATGTAAATGACAAAAATCAGTTTTAAGGCTGATGTCTTTATTCATTTTCACAGAAGCAACAGATGGTTATTTATTTTGGATTTGATTATTTGTGAATTTTACCATTAGTAAATCAAGATGTCACAAATTGTCTTGTAAAATAAAATAAAAAAACAACAAATAAAGTGTGCAGCCTACAGAATGTGAGTAAATCACTCAACATTAAAAGGTCAGTTTAATCTTGCAGAAACTTCTGTTAATAAAAAAAAATATTGACTACATTGCATAATTAATCTCTCACACTGCATATTTGTCATTTATGATGAATTCGTTGCAAGTACACTGCTTGTATTAGATGTTCAAATACCTGCAGTACTACGACTTGCCACAAGAAAAAATGCGTATGCCTGCTCGGACCTTGACTTGGCAATTACTTGTGCCTCAGAAGACAATGCCGACACAATGAATGCGCGGTGGCGTTTGGAGGCATGAGATGATCTTTATTATTTATTATTATTTATTATCGAATAAAAAGTTTATCTTATACATAGTTGTGCGCATAAATATTTTTAATGCGCATTTTCAAAATTCATGCGTCTTTTGGATTTTTCCATCAAGTTTTTTAATGCCATAATCCAAACTGTGCATACAAATAGGTGGATGGAAACATAGCTAGTGTCATACCAAAATCTGACTCTTCGTTTAGCAAATCACATTCCCCTTCGTGTGCATGCATCACAGTTGAACGCAGCACTTGTAGTTAAACTTACAGCAGTATATTATGCACATTTTATTGATAATTTTTTTCCACGGATGGCACTAAGAATGCACAACCTCAACAAAAACACTTTTTTTGTTTTTGCTCCCATTTTTCAACTCAAAGATCTAAACGTTTTTTTACGTACACAAAAGCCTATTTCTCTCAAATGTAGAGTACATCTCCTTTGTCGAGATAATCCATCCACCTCACAGGTGTGGCATATCAAGATGCTGATTAGACGGCATGATTATTGCACAGGTGTGCCTTAGGCTGGCCACAATAAAAGGCAACTCTAAAATGTGCAGTTTTATCACACAGCTCATTGCCACAGATGTCGCACGTTTTGAGGGAGTGTGCAATCGGCATGCTGACTGCAGGAATGTCCACCAGAGCTATTGCCTATGAATTGAATATTCATTTCTCTACCATAAGCCATCTCCAAAGGCGTTTCAGAGAATTTGGTAGTACATCCAAAAGGCTTGACAACCGCAGACCATGTGAAACCTAACATAATCTTGCAGCAATTCGTAACTTTTTGATTTAGTGGCTAATTCGTACGAATTTGTATAATCTCATTCATACAATTTAGTACGATTTGCTTATCCTCCAATGACGGTTGGGTTTAGGGGCAGGATTGGGTGCCACACCTCCTTTTTAAAATCGTACATTTTCATACGACTGAATTAGCCACTAAACTGACAAAGTGTAAAATACTTATGTAAAATACTTATTACTTGTGAGATCAGGCTGTGTAACCACACCAGCCCAGAACCTCCAAATCCAGCTTCTACACCTACAAGATCATCTGAGACCAGCCACCCGGACAGCAGCTGCAACAATCAGTTTGCAGAACCAAAGAATTTCTGCACAAACTGACAGAAACCATCTCAGGGAAGCTCATCCGAATGCTCCTAGTCTTCATCCAGGTCTTGACCTGACTGCAGTTTGTCATCGTAACCGACTTGAGTGGGCAAATGCTCATTCATTGGCATCTGGTACTTTGGAGAGGTGTTACCTTGAGTAATGAATCTAGGTTTTCACTCTACAAGGCAGATGGCAGCCAGCATGTATTGCGTTGTGTGGGTAAATGGTTTGTTCATGTCAACATTGTGAATTGAGTGGTCCATGGTGGCAGGTGGGGTTATGGTACACACAGCTGCATGTTATTGATGCCATTTCATCCACGACATCACCTCATTCTGTAGCATGATAATGCATGGCCCCATGTTTCAAGGATCTGTAGACAATTCCTGGAAGCTGAAAACATCCCAGTTATTGCAATGCCAGCATACTCCCCAGACATGTCACCCATTGAGCATGTGTGGGATGCTCTGGATTGGCATATAGGACAGCATGTTCCAGTTCCTGCCAATATCCAGCAACTTCTCACAGCCATTGAAGAGGAGTGGACCGTTCCACAGGCCACAATCAACAACCTAATTGACTCTATGTAAAGGAGTGAACGTTCCACTGAAAGAGGCAAATAGTGGTCACACTAGATACTCCACCCCCATAGAATATCTACAATTCCTCCTAATCCCACTCCCCATAATTAGCATCTTGATATACCACACCTGTGAGGTGGATGGATAAATCTCGCCAAAGAATATGTCCTAGTTAACACAGATTTAGAGAAGTGTGTGAACAATATTTATGAGAATTAGGCCTTTTGTGTACATATAAACTGTTCAGCTATTAATAAATGGGAGCAAAAACAAGTGTTGCATTTATATTTTGTTGAGTGTAAGAGCATTGTCTGATTAACAGGCAGCAACTGAATGTGTCTTGACAAAGGATTACAATGCTTATATTTTCCTAAACAGCAGTGAATGCATCATTGGCATCAGAATGTTCTGACTGGCCTGGGGTAGAGGTCTTACGTCAGCACATTCTGAACTTGTGCATGCTCATTCCGGCACTGTTCCTCCTGCATTCACAGATGGCAATTCTGGCAATTTGCTGGTAATGCTACAACTTATCTTTCTGGAAAACTAACAGAATGGATTTTCTGATATATTTAAAAAGAGCCTGTTCAAGGATAATTTCTTTATGCCAATTTACCAGTAATCTGTGTGTGAAAGTGGCTAATGGTTACCAGTTTCCAACACTCTTCAGAATATCTTCTTTTGTGTTAAACAGAAAAAAAGAAACTTTTAAAGGTTTGGAACCGTTAAAGGGTAAGAAATGTTTTTTTTTGGGGGGTGAACTATGCCTATAAAGTTAGCTTTTTTATTTAGTTGAGTGATGTTTACGGAGATGAAAGTGTAGTTGGCCAAATGTTTGAAATCACTTTAACACCCTTAAACAGTCTTGATCTTCAGTCTGATCATTATGCCTTACTTGATGATTTGAGTACAGGTTAAACTTATAACATTTATAGAATTGTATTTAAAGGTTGGATTGTTGGTCTATACCATTTGAGTAGGGTAGACACTAAAAAGCTGTTTACAACATTTTTATAAACATACTGGCTGGTTTTTCTCTTCACTTAATTGTTAATTGATAATATTGGTGCAATGTTATGTTTTTGTAAAAATGCGTGAAATTAAACCTTCTTAATGTTCCACCAAGGAAATGTTGGTGATGTAGGTTTTACAGACAATATAATCTACACAGCCATATAAACACAAATACACACATAACAATACCAAATTAAATGGGGTTTGTAGTAATGTAAGGCCAGAAGGGAATGTGCACAGGAGAGCAGTTCCGTCCTGATATCAGTCAGTCTCCAGATACAGTTTATTAAGCTGAGTAGGGACAAAATAGCATAGCAGGAATCCTTTCTTAAATAACAGTCAGTAAAGCATGCTTACTGCAGTGGAGGAACATTCTGCATAAAGCCGAAATGTAACCAGCGGTCCATTTTGTTACAATGTCTTCCAAGGTATATAAAGCACAATGATACTTCCCTTGTGGGTTACAGGTCTGGAGGGAAGATGAAGGCCTCTGCAGCAGTTTCTGCATCACCATCATCTTCCTCTGGGATTGTCTCTTCCCAAGTGAAGACATCTGAATTATCATGCATGTTTATAGATTCTTGTCTGCCCCCTTCCATTTCCCAAGGGCACAATGCATCACGTCTAGCTAGAGGAGGGTTAACCCGTAACTCTTCTGCAGTCTGTGTGTCTGAAGGGTGTATTCCAATTACGTCTGGGACAGCTTGACTTGTGCTAGCTTCTGTTGTTGCTGGTGTTCCCATGTCATTTTCCCAGGGACAGACAGATTCTTGAGCACTTTCTTGACTTTTTATTGGGACAGTATGAGGGGAGTCTTGTGGCACAGATTGAATGGCTGATGGGTTTGATTCCCATGGACAGACATCTGAATAGACACGTTCTTGCTTCTGCAAGGTCTTCACTGGCTCATTTGTCTCCCATGGACAAACATTTGTAAGAACACTGTCTTGTTTCTGCAAGGCCTTTACAGGCTCTTCTGTCTCCCATGGACAAACTTCTGCATGGATGCTTTCTTGTTTCTGCAAGGTCTTGACTGGCTCTTCTGTCTCCCATGGACAAACATTTGTACGGACACTATC